>OY856409.1:1977379858-1977445858 GCA_963693085.1 Alisma plantago-aquatica
ATACATACTATAATGCATTAATACATACGACACACTATATATCTATTGCATATTGTATTTCTGTATCTTTTCTACCTTATATAATACATTAATCCATTCTATAGTACAGTATATATTCTACTGTTTACTAGATAATAATGAATTATATTAAGCATCATATATATTCCATTGTTTACTGCAAAAAGTACATTAATACATTATATATCTATTGCTTACTGCATTTTAGCAAATAAAGTTATTAATATATACAGTAGTGGCAAAAACTATTTTGGGTGTTTTATTTGTGTAGGACACATGTCTAGATAAGTATAAAATTTCCTTATAAATATATTCCTTATATACAAATATGTACATTTGGGTGCTTTATTTGTTGTGTAGGGTGTCTAGATAGTATAAAATTTCCTTATAAAACATGTATATTTTTCTATTAAATTGTATAAGAATTGAAGTACCCACTTTTTCAAAAAAGCACCCGCCTGGCGCTTAAGCGACCACAAGGTGGTGCCTGCACGCCTCCCGCTTCCCGCTTTCTAAAACATTGGTTTCGAGATTTTAGTGGCACTACAGATTGGGTCATCCGTCAGCCTCCAAGCACAAGCACTTAATTCCCTTTGGTCTGATTCTGTTTCAATGTGAAGCCTGCCACTTAGGAAAAAACAAACCAGATGTGTTTTTTAATGAAAAATGAATCCTCTTCAGAATCATTTTTTAGATTGTGCATGTTGATGTATAGGAACCATGTTCAATAACTGAGTGTAATAGGATTCCATTACTTTATCACCTTTATCAATGATTACTCTTGGGGTACTTGGTTGTTATTCAAAGACAGGGCTCATATTCTTGACATAATTACTTCCTTTTTTTTGCCGCAATTAAGACTCAGTTTAATAAGCCCATCAAAATCTTTTGAGGGACACTTCCCTTAAATTAATGCAAATTTCATCATTCAACAAGCCTCATGTTTCTATTCTCATCAATAGAATGGTGTCATCGAACATAAGAATCGTGTTCTTGAAGTTGCTCGGACGATTATGCTTCACTATCATGTCCCTAAGGTTTTTGCCAATGTTTCTCCACTGCCTGTTTTCTGATAAACTGAATGCCATCATCTATCTTGAACAACCAAGTCCCGTATAATATTTTGTACCCCAAAGCTCCTCTGTTTTTTGTGGCCCCTAAGGTAGATGAGAGGAGGGGCGTTGGTAAGGGAAGTAGCAAGAGAGGGGGGTCATGAAAGTGGCAGGAAGAGAAGGGTGGTCGGTGGCAACGTCAAGGACAATAGAGGGCATAGAGGATTGTAGCAGCACATAGTAGAGGAGGTGGGGGTAGGAGTGGCAACAGTGGCAGGGAGAGGTGGAGGTGGAGATAACAGGGAGGGGAGAAGGTAGCAACATCAGGGGAAGAGGAGGGGAGAGAGGGTGGTGTCAAGTGTCAACGGATAGTTGAGGAGGTTATGCTGGTGGCATTGGATGGCAAGAAAAAGAAAGAGGTGGCATTAGTGGACAAGGGGAGGATGGCGGTGGTGGAGCAGACAAAGGAGAATGGCAATAGTAGTAGTAGAAGGGAGTGGCAAGGGTGATAATAGGTTGATGAGGGGAGGATGGTGGGGCGCTGTAGGCAGAGGAAGATGGCGACGACAACAATAGAAGGGGGAGAAGGGTGATGGCCTTAAGGGAGAAGAGGAGAGTCGACCTCAAAAAGGTGACAGCTTAGGGTTAGGCCTAACATACTAGGAGTGATTATGCTAAACCTAATTACTTAACAATAAACTACATAAGGCTCTCCTTGTACAACAGAGCATGTGGTATGATATAGAAGTACAAGATAAATTAAATAACACAACACAGTAACAGATGTGAGGCACGTTTGGCCCAACAGTCCTAACACTCCTGTGTAGTTATTCATGTAGAAGATAACTACTCGCTTCAGAAGTCAATGTTGAAGAATATGTCAGAAACAACTTTTAGTAAAACAATAATATTAATCTGCAGAATCTCATTTTTCTAATAACACAAGAAAATATTACATTTCTTTTATGTTTGAATAAGATCTCAACCTTAATGGCTCAGCAAAAAATCATTCCCTGAGTTGATTGAAACGGACAAAACATTACTAAGGGGCATGTATATAGTGGCCAGCACAAAGAAAACTTATAAACATATAAACTTAGAAAAAGATCCAAAAAAATTATGGGAACATGTCACATAAATTACCTCACATCTTTCAGCCAGTCAACACTTAGTATGTGTCTTTGAACTGGAACATATTGCCACAGTGGACGATGTGGATCACTGAAAAAGCATAAAAAATGCACATGAAAATTAGTATAACAATTTTGATACAAGATAAAGAGTACAATTAACTTGAAGGATGGGTTTGATTTACCAAAAGACGATACAAATGCTCTTACTCGATATACTAATTAATATATCTATGCATATTCCACATAATAAGCACAGCATATGATGCATGATATCAGACAATTCAAGCTTATGTGGCGCTTACAAGTGCCTGAAATTAACAATAATAATTTGTTCCTATGTATTTGTGGTCAATTATATGGTTCACGTGTGGTGTCACAAGAAATATGCAACAAAATAAGAGTGCAATACGAGTGTCTGTTAACATAAGCAGGCCTGCACCTCAGCTTCAAAATTTATATATGAATTTCAAAGAGAGATTATCTATCACCATAAAGCTGACTTAAAACTTTACAGAAATGAATTGGGACAGGAAACATTGGAAAGAGAAGAGAAAGACCAAAAAAAATGCTCTCAAGGAATTCCACCTTGTATCTGTATCTCAAAGATCTTCTATCTTTGCATCCCAAATTCATGCAAAAATATAAGTCAACAGCCAAAATATGCAGCTTATGTATCTGCCTTAGTACAACTCACAGAGCAGTAAACATCTAGAAGTATCTGGTATAGGCATGTATAACGTAATAGGGTCTGCTGCATGGCCTACTAAATATATATTCAAAAGTTTTTAGCTCAAGGAAATAAGGCCAAAAGTTCAAATAGTTAAACAACGTGTTCCACCAACTTTGAATCTGTCAATCTAAGACACTCAATTTAAATAACTGTCTTTTCTGTCAATTATTTTCAATGCTTCTTTCATCCCACCCAATTAATAACCATTGGTGGCTGCAGCCAACAACGGTGCCATCAATGCCATTCCTTCCTGAGGTTCCTACAGGAACATGATAACCATAATAGAAATAATATCATTTGCAAAATAGCTGTTAAAATCCACGAACAAGTTTGTGGACTACGTTAACTGCAGAATCAATTTGTTGGGCATATGATCAAGCAATACGTACCGGATGTCCCAAAATCTCAATTCTCCATGGCCAGCAGTCAAGATAATATTGGCGCTTTCTCCTATGCTGAATGATGAACATTTCAAGTTTATTATTGAGAACAAAAAACGTATAAATATACAAATTATTATCGTAACAAACCGGGAATAAAAGAGTTGTGTGAAAATTTAGTCCCTTGGGATCAAGTCCCTTTGATACTACCATATACACATCATATATATCATGGTCAAAACCTTCATGCAAATATGGAGGCAGTTAAAATTATCGAACTGCAATATATATATATATATATATGTGTGTGTGTGTGTGTGTGTGTGTGTGTGTGTGTGTGTGTGTGTGTGTGTGTGTAATGCATGTATGTGTGTGTAGATATTGCGGCAGAATTCATCTTATAGCTTATACACGGTCATCTTGCTTTTCTTTTTTGGTGTTGAGACCCGTAGAAGAAAATTTTCACTTGAAAACCATACTCTTCATATATATATGTTAATACATGTTTTTACTTACTGTCCTGTTATTTTACCTTTCTATTTGGACCTACATGTAATTGTTTCACTAATATATATATCAGGGTACACACATTGTGTAACCCTACGCTTCCTCAATTTGTTTTGTCTCATGGTACCAGAGCAGGTTTAGATCTGGAGAGCTGCCTCTCCTTCTCTCCCTCTCCCCCTACCTTTCTCTTTCCCACCCCCTCCACCGCCCCGCCGGCCGGCCCCAGCGGCAATAGCAGCAGCGCGGGCGCCAGCCGCCGCCGTCGGTCGTCGGGCCAGCCCCTACCCAGGCGTTGCCGGTGCTGCTCACCGCAACTCGCTCTCGTGGCGTGATCTACTCATAGCCACCCTCCGATCCGCTAGTTCCCGGACACTGGTCTGAAAGTTCGTCTTCGGATCTGCTTCCTGCCTGGCCGTGTAGGCCTTTGAGCCACAGGGTTTTTTGTTGCGCCTCGGCGTAGCCCGTATGTAACCGGTCCGTCCAGTCTTTCCACTGTGCCTACTGCCGCCTAGCTGAGGAACTAGGCGGTCATTTTCTGCTTGTGCCTACTTGTTCTTCTCACTGTCGGTGATTGGTGATCTGCCTGTTATGGCATCTTCACATGAGGATCTGCGTCGTCAGGTTACTACTGTTAAGCTGGATGGGCGAAACTACCAACATTGGGTCTGTTCTATGCAGATTTATGTTAAATCATAAGGGAAATTGTAGCATTTGACGCGTGATCCGCCTCTTGTGCCTGCTGCCAATGCCGACTCCAAGGATGTCAAAGCGTATGATGACTGGGTCAAAGATGATTCTACTGTGATGACATAGATTCTCAATAGCAGTGAGACAAAAATCAGTGTCACCTTACTAGATCTGCCTACAGCAAAGCAGATGTGGGATCAACTTGCTAGTACTTACTCTCACAGCCAAAATCCGAAGAAAGTCTTTGATATCAACAAGCAACTGAGCCGTCTACACTTCTCGGGATCTGATCTTACTGACTATTTTTCTGCCTTCAAGGAACTCTGGGGAGAATTGGAGGCCTACCATCCCTTGTCTACTGACTTGGCTACCATGCAACATCAACGCCAGGAGTTGCAGGTAGTTCAGTTTCTGTGTGGGTTACCTGAATCATATGTTGGGGTTGTGGATTTGATTCTTGCCAATGATCCACTACCTACTTTACAGAGTGCCTTTCAGCGTCTTCAGCGTCTGTCGTCATCCTCATCTGAGTCACCTTCTGATACTGGCGATACTACTACTCTTGCTGCTATGTCTGGTCGAGGTCGTGGCCGCGGTCGTGGTCGCTCTCATGAAACTCGTCCTCCTCTTGCTGCTGGAAGGGGGAGGAGTTCTTCTGGACGTGGAGCACCCTCTGGTCCTCCCAACGCTGCTCGCCCTCAGACTGGTCAACAGTTCTGCAATTTTTGTGGCCGGTCTAATCATATTGAAGAAAAATGTTGGGAGAAATATGGAAAGCCTGCCTGGGCTAATGCAGCTTCTGATGCCCATGCTACTTCTGAGGTAGTGTCACAGCCTACTGCCACTGATGCATCCAGTTCTACTACTGCTGACTTCATCCGTTCTGAGGTGGAGCGTCTACTGCTCGAGCGTACTGGATCATCCTCTGGAGCTGCCACTAGAGCTCATGCTGCTACATATTCTGGTTGTGATACTGCTTTAATCAGTGCCCCCTCGCCTAGTACTGGTAATAAAAAATGGGTGATTGATTCGGGTGCATCGTCTCATATATCTAGAAATCGGTCCTTGTTTAAAACATTATCTAGACCGGTCTCTAATTCTTCTGTTATGCTTGCGGATGGCTCCAAGACTGCTGTAGCTGGGATTGGAGACATAAGCTCTCAATTTTTGTTAAAATATGCTTTATATGTGCCTCGATTTCCACTGAACTTATTATCTGTTAACAAAATTGTACGTAGCTTGAACTGCAGTCTCACATTCATTCCTGGTACTTGTACTTTTCAGGACCTTCGTACGAGGATGAAGATTGGTGGGGGGCATGAAGGACCTGATGGCCTATATTATCTAGATGAATTGAAAAAGACTGACAACTTGGCGCTAGCTTCAGCTCTATCTTCATCAGTTTCAGCTTTGCAGTGGCACAACAGACTTGGACACCCATCTTCTGAAAAATTAAAGCATATTATCTCTGGTGTAGGAACGCATAGTTTTCAGTGCGAGTCGTGTCAATTAGGGAAACAATCTAGAACTGTCTTTTCTAAACGGTCCCAGATTAGCAGTAAAAACATTTTTGAACTTGTTCATTCAAATGTATGGGGTCTGTGTCATGTTCCAAGTTTGTCTGGCAATAAATACTTTATTCTGTTTATTGACGATTTCTCTCATGCCACTTGGTTATTTATGTTGAGAAATCGGTCTCAAGTGCTATCTACAATAAAATTCTTTTTTGCTGAAATAAAAACTCAATATTCTGTGCCTATTAAAATTCTGAGAACCGACAATGCCTTGGAGTTTGTTCAGAAAGAAGTCAGGTTGTTTTGTCGATCTGTGGGTACTATTCATCAGACATCGTGTGCCTATACGCCTCAACAAAATGGAGTTGCAGAAAGGAAAAATAGGCATTTACTTGAGGTTGCTAGAACTATAATGTTGCATTCTAATGTACCTAGGTAATTTTTGGCCAGAAACTATCCTAACTGCCTGTTTTCTGATTAATAGAATGTCGTCTTTTGTTATTGGCAACAAGATTCCTGTTCAGGTTCTACAGCCTAATGTAACTCTATTTTCTGTACCTCCACGGATATTTGGCTCTACTTGTTTTGTGCGGTTACTTGGACCAAACTATGATAAATTATCTCCTAGAGTAGAAAAATGTATTTTCTTGGGTTATTCTCGTACTCAAAAAGGGTATCGGTGTTATAGTCCTACTACGAAAAAATGGTTCACGAGTAGTGATGTAGTTTTTTTGAGGATACAACTTTTTATTCTGCTAAAGGAAATACCCTGGATTCTGATATAATCACAGCACCATTGCCTGTCATAACTGATTGCACTTCTGACACTTCATCTGCTAAAACTACTACTCCACTTATTGTGTATAAACGCAGGAACAGGTCCCAACCTGCTCAAGACCCCCCCATACAGCACCAATCTTCTCCTCACGAAGGTCCTACTCCTGCTGAGGTACATTCTGACTTAGATCTGCCTATTGCTCTCAGAAAAGGCACTCGTTCTTGTACTTCTCATAATATTGCTAATCATGTTTCTACTGCACACCTGAGTATTCATGCTAGTAACTTTGTAGTTTCTCTATCTGCTATTGTTGTTCCCAAGACTGTCCATGATGCCTTATAAAGCTCAGCCTGGATGACTGCTCTTACTGATAGAGGAAATTGGGAGCTGGTGGATCCACCTCCTGAGCGCAAACTTGTTGGTTGCAGATGGGTCTATGTTGTAAAGTATCAACCTGATGGAACAGTGGAACGTCTGAAGGCACGGCTGATTGCAAAAGGGTATATACTCAAACTTATAGAATTGACTATTTTGAGACGTTTTCACCTGTTGCCAGACTTAACTCTGTCAGAGTTCTTCTTTTTGTTGATATTAACTTAGACTAGCCTCTTATTCAACTAGATGTTAAAAATGCCTTCCTGTATGGGGATCTCTAAGAAGAGGTTTATATGGAGCAACCCCATGGGTTTGTTGCTCAGGGGGAGTCACATAAAGTCTGCAGGTTAAAAAAATCTATTTATGGGCTCAAACAGAGTCCTCGGGCATGGTTTGATAAGCTGAGTAAAATCCTGACTGCTTTTGATTTTCTGAGGTCACAGGTTGATCATTCAATCTTTACGAAAAAGACTTCTTATGGTATTGTGATCCTGATTGTTTATGTTGATCATATTGTTCTATCTGGCAGTAATCATTCTGAGATTCAGGCTACTAAAACACACCTGTGCAAACATTTTGCTACTAAAGATCTGGGGAGGCTAAGATATTTTCTGGGCATTGAGGTATCTAGGACTTCTAATGCTCTTGTCTTATCTCAGAGGAAGTATGTTCTAGACCTGTTATAGGAGACTGGGATGCTTGGTGCACGTCCTGCTGATACCCCTCTGGATCCTAATATTAATTGGGATGATGATTCTTCTCCTATGTTTCCAGACAGTAAAAAATATAGGAGACTGATTGGCAAGATGATTTATCTGACTGTTACTAGAGCTGATATATCTACTGTTGTTGGCCTTCTTAGCAGGTACCTGCATAAGCCTAGACAGTGTCACTGGGATGCTCTATGTAATATTCTACGATATCTTAAGAAATCACCTGGCAAAGGCCTCTACTATAGAAAGCATGGACACTGTTCTCTGGAATGATATTCTGATTCTGATTATGCTCGGAGTAAGATTGACAGAAAATCTACTTCAGGCTATTGTACCCATGTTGGAGGTAATCTGGTCACTTGGAGAAGTAAAAAGCAAAATGTTGTTGCCAGATCCAGTGCTGAAGCTGAATACAAGGCGATGGCCCACACTGCTTGTGAGCTCCTATGGGTACAATCTCTTTTGAAAGACTTCGGGGTTGAGTCTTCTGTTGCTATCCCTATGCACTGTGACAATAAAGTTGTTATCTTCATTGCTAATAATCATGTATATCATGAGCGCACAAAGCATATTGAAGTTGATTATCACTTCATTCGAGAGACTATCTTATCTGGCAAGATCTGCACTCCTTTCACTCGCTCAGAAGATCAAGTTGTTGATATGTTCATAAAGCTTCTAGCCAAGGAATGAAGTTTCGCCGGTACCGGCGGTATTTCGACCGAAATACCGATACCGACGCGTACCGATACCGAAACAAGCGTGTGTACCGATAGGATCGCAAATACCGATAATACCGACATGTATACCGCCAATAACGCAATGTTTCGATGATTTCGATGCAAAATGCACTACTAACTTCACTGTACCGACCGAAACCGGCAGTATACCGATGGGTATACCGTTTTTTGCGAGAATGACTGTAGTTACTTATTAGGAGGAGAAAAGAAGGTGCATTTGGATGATTTTTGGCGATTTGAGCTAATACCAACCCAAATCAAGGTAATTATAACTAATCTCTTTCATTTCTACCATTAGCAACCTCTCCATCTCTTTTTCCTATTTTTTTCTTCCACTTTTACCTAAAAAAAGTGCTTTTTACCGCCAAAGCCTAAGTATTACTCCAATTTTTATATGTTTACGCGAACTATACATACATCTATAAGTATATTATCACTAGATCTACCTACTTACAACACTATTAATTACTATTATCATACAATCTATCTAAGCATATTACAATTAGTATTGATATAATTAGTTACTTTTTTATGTTTAGTGGAAGATGTTTTACTAAAGAGTAATGCGAATATTATACAAAGGAGTATTATACACTTATACAGTATCGCACATGAATGAGCAACATGGAACTTCATACAATTTGCCAATAATGATGTGTATGAGGAGCATGTGACTACATACAACCACCTTTATAGGATGTGCATGTCATGGCCGCAATATCTCAGTAATATCAACTCATTACTGTGTGGAGAACCAGGGCGCCACTCAACATACAGCTGATGTGAGTTGTAAGTAGATATGTTATTCATATGTGTAAATTGTATATTATTGCATAATTGTGTGTATTGAAGTGTGTGGTTTGTGCTAGTAAATTTCATTTCTTAATTCCTACATTTTGTCATCGAAATCCCAACGAAACAGGACAGATTCCTTACCTGCCCCATGATGGACCCCCCCCACACCCAATATAGAATTTTATTGCATAAAACGATGCATTTAGGTGTAGAGACTACACCTGTAAAATTTCATAAATTAATTCGTTCATTTTGGCGTCGAAACGGTCAGGATTGCATCTGTCGGTATTTCCGTCGGTATACCGGTAAATACCTATTTCCCAGCTGTCGAAACGGCGTCGGTATCGGTCACCTTGTTCCTTGCTGCTAGCCAAGAAACATTTCAACTCGCTTGTGGACAAGTTGGGCATGATTGATATCTATGCTCCAACTTGAGGGGGAGTGTTAATATATGTCTTTACTTATTGTCATGTTATTTTACCTTTCTATTTGGACATACATGTAATTGTTCCACTAATATATATATCAGGGTATACATTGTGTAACCCTACGCTTCCTCAATTTGTTTTGTCTCTCTCTCTCTCTCTCTCTCTCTCTATATATATATATATATATAGAGAGAGAGAGAGAGAGAGTCAGGCTAGTGTACACTCGAGTGTACCGGAGGCACCGTACACCTCAGTCATTTTTGAAGATGTAATAATTTTTTGAAAAATCTAAACCGTTGATCTTCTTAATTATCATAAGAACATACCAATTAATAAATATTAGCTCATTTGGACACTTATAGGTCGTGCATCTAAAGGATGCAAAAATTAAGCGTTTCAAATTAGTTTTGTGTCGATTTTGTTGCCCTTGGATGAGTGACTTACACTCATCCAAATGAGCTCAAAATTTGTATGTGGCCTATTATTATTGTAACCATGAAGATCAATGGATTAGATTTTGGAAAAACATGGTCTAGATAGGCAAACACCATTGGGGTGTACGACGTGATCTGTACACTCGAGTGTATTCTAGCCTGACTCTCTCTCTCTCTCTCTCTCTCTATATATATATATATATATATATATATATTGTAAGCGGAAGAGACGAATGGAGCGTTGTTGCACACTGGCAACGTGAGAGACCCAATAGGGTTCTCCTCTCTATTTATAGTAAAGGGAAAATTACATGTAGGTACAGCAGTAATATGAAATATAAAATAAACACAAAGTAAAGATATATTAACACTCCCCCTCAAGCTGGAGTGTACACATTGTGGATGCCCAGCTTGCCGCATAAATTCTAGAACACTGTTGGACCTAATGGCTTTGTCAAGATATCAGCTAGTTGATCTTCAGACTTGACATATGGCGTCACAACATTGCCATTCTTTATCTGATCTCTGATGAAATGACAGTCAACTTCTATATGCTTTGTGCGCTCATGGAAGACGGGATTCCTGGCAATATGTATAGCAGATTGATTGTCACACTTGAGAGTCATGGGAGTTTGAATCAAAATCTTCAGCTCAGATAAGACAGATTTGATCCATTGTAGTTCACAGCATGCATGTGCCATAGCACGGTACTTAGCCTCAGTACTAGACCGTGCTACCACTTATTGTTTCTTGCTTTTCCAAGTAATCAGATGATCACCAAGAAAGGTGCACAATTAATAAAAGAAGAGGAAGGCCTAAATTAACATGGTAAGAGCTTATAAAGAGAGATTTTGAATCTCTACATCTCAACCAGAATATGACCCATGATAGAGCTGAATGGAAAAGAAGGATTTATGTAGCCGACCCAACATAGTTGGGATTGAGGCTTAGTTGATGTATATATATATATATATATATATATATATATATATATATATATATATATATATATATATATTGCACAATTTTCTGTTACTTACAATATATATATATATATATATATATATATATATTTTTTTTTTTTTTTTTTTTTGGTGACCGGGGAACCCCTCCTCAGGGTCCGCCACATTTGTGACAAGTCTTGGCAAGGTAAAATCCGGGAGACACTACCCCGCCCGCAAGGACAGTGGCCCAGTAACTCGCATCATTGGCCGGCCGATGCGACGGGCTAAATAATTTCCGAGCAGCGCACCCAGTGGGATTCGAACCCGGGACCCTTTGTGAGGGGCCCCGTGCTACGACCAGTTGAGCTACCACTCGCCGGCATATATATATATATATATATATATATATATATATATATATATATAAGAGGAGGGAGAAGCGTACAGACTCTGGTAAATTCTAATGGGCCAAGAAGCACTTGGGCCCATATACAAATACTCAAATAAACTAGGAAGCACGGACATTTCAAGACAGTCCCTGTGTCCGTGTCAATCACATTTTGGACACGGACACGGCTTGGACACAGCCGGAAACGTTTTGGACACAGCGAGGATGTGTCCAGTTCCTTTTGGTCCTTTTTTGCATCCTGGACACAGCTGGATGCATCCTGGACACGCCAGCATAGCAGCCGCTACTGTAAAGATTCATTTTGGAGTATAATTGCAGCTTAGACAGTAGTATTTAAGTATATGTGCTTTCTTTGAGATAATGTAATGCGGGGCTGAGATATTATCAGCAAGCAAAAATAAATCGTTAGAATACAGCTGGTCCCTATAATTTGGATAAATCAGATAGCATGAACCAAATCTCAGACTAGTAAATTTACTGACTGATGGGAACTCGTTTATTAAATTAAAATGTACCATATTACTGAAAAGTAATGTGTTGTGACTACTTTTATATTGTTTCTACTATACATACATTCACATACCTACAGTGTTTTTATTATATATAGAGAATATATATACAGCTGCTGTACAGGGTTATTTTGGTGTGTAATTGCAGCATAGAGAGCATATCTAAGTACCTACTTTCTTTGAGAGAATGTAATATAAGGCTGAGATCCTATCAGCAACCAAAATAAAGTCTCTAAAATATGGCCGATCTGTATAATTTGAGATGAATTATATGGCGTGAATCACATTCCAGTCTTGACTAACTGAATGAATATATATATATATATATATATATATATATATATATTAAATTCTCGGTGCCGTGTCCGTGTCCTGTAGTTTTAAAAATTGTCGTGTCCCATGTCCGTGTCTGCGCTTCCTAGCAAATAACTTAACTAATAAAAAAAAGGTCTGCGCTGATTTTTTGAGGAAAAATCGAGCATAAACCTAACATGTAAGCCGTTGAATAGAAGAATTACGTAGATGAATACTAGCATCGCAACACTCCATTGTGCTTGCACCCGTATCAGTCACAATACCAAGATTAATTACTGCACAGAAGGCTCTACTGATATCTGGTTTCTGACCCACCTTCCAGTAACAGAAGAAAATATATTCAATAGTTGGTAACTAGGGACAGGTTCCCTTTCAGAATTAGGGAATCTGACTACCTTATAGTGAGTAAATTCACAAGGGGCGGATGTCAATGAGGAAAAATACTTAGAATTGTGAAAGCTGGCTTTTGGTATAAAAACAGTTGTGTGTGTGTGTGTGTGGGGGGGGGGGGTGGGGGGGGGGGGGGGGGGTGTGACAATGCTTGCGGGTGATTGGTGGGATTACGAGGGTAGTATTGCTGCAATAGAGATTACGATAGTAGGGGTGAGGCTTGCGGATGGTCGGTGGGCTTACGGTAGTAGGTATTACACGAGTAGGGGCGACGCTTGTGGGTGGAGAAGATTGCGACAAGGAGTGAGAGCTAGGAGGCAGAGGTTGCGTGTTGCGGCATGCGACAAGCGCATGTTGCATATACTATTTTGAGGGCGCTTGTGTTGTGTGTCGTGTGTTTTGCAGAAGGAAGGAACGGATGATGGTAGGGAGATCGGTAGAGCAACGATAATTTTATCAAAAGGGGAGATATGTGGTTATTGGGTACAACGGCTTATTGCAAGGGAAAGAAGGTAGAGATGAAGGCAGCGGGCTGGGGAACGCAGCAACACATCACAAAGGTTGGATAGATGCCCGGCGGGCGGCCAAGCTAAATTGGTCGAATGTCGCCCACATGTGGAAGAAAATATTTTTGTGTCCTCCACGGTTACGGTTGGATCACTGCTCTGGTACCATATTGCAAAGTAAAAGAAGGTTGTGTGATATGTTTGATAAGAGACCCCCCTCCTAAATATAGGAGAAGGGAGAAGCGTACAAACTCAGACAACCCTAATGGGCCAATACACACTTGGGCCCATAAAAAATACTCATATACTTAATTAACTAAACTAAGCAAACTCTCTAACAATATATATAAAGCAAAACAAAGCTTCCACATTATTAATCTTAATATGAAAGGTGTTTATAGAAAGTCGAATCCGTGATTAGAAATGATAGAAACTGAGGCAGCAAGAATGAAAAGGAGCATTTACAAGAGCGACTCCTGACTCATAATTGGACGGGAAAATCAACCAGGATTCAGTGAGCCTAAAGATAGTTAACTTTAATCCAAAATATAAGAGTGTCTTTAATAAAACTTAGGCAACAGAGAAACAAAATGAGTAAAAACAAGAAAATGACACACTTCTGAATAATCATCTTGCAAGGATGAAAAGGATTAAACAAAAAGTAATTTGGTTCTAGTCAATTCCGCATAATTTTTTTTCTAACTAATGTTGTGGTGTGAAGAAACAAGGTATTCATAAGATATATGAGGCAAAAGCTAAGGTGGACATGCGGACAAGTGAGATCATGTTAGAAATGATTATTTGAGAAATGAGGTGGGAGTAGCTATATTGGGACTATAGAAATACTGTGTTATTTTCTGTTTCTGCTGTGTTATTTCTTACACTGCTCTATTGTATTAGTCCCATATTGTCTGCTTGTATGTGTGTGTCTACTCTCTGTAGCTATATAAGAGAGTACCCTGTACACCTTTTTACTAACTGAATAAACAACTCTTTTCTTGTCTATATGGTATCGAGAGCAGGTTATCCTTTTCCCCACCCATCAGCCCACCCATGACGTAAGCCCGCCGCCAACTCCCCCCCCCACCTCCCGCCTTCCTCCGCCTCCTATCCTCCGCCCACCCTCCCTCCCCGTCACCACCTCCCATCGCCGCCTCCTCTCCTCCACAAACCACCACCCCACAACCTTCTCCCTTCTTCGGGCCTCTACTCTTCCGACCGGCTGTCACTGGTTTTTACCTCTCCTCTCGCTCTACGTTCGGGTGCTCTTCGGATCTACGTTCGGACACCCACTGGTCGGCTAAGTTGAGAGTCTTTCCGTCTCACCATCCTCTCTGCCTGCGCCTCATGATGGAACGTTGAGTTTTCCTCATGACGGCGTAGGTTTCTCTATGCATAGTTTGTCCGATACGGGTCTTCTGATCTGACACGTCAGATCTCTGCTGCTGTTATCTGCCCTCTATGGGTTTATGATCTGCTACTGCGCCGACTACTTCTCCATTGGCTTTACCTGAGCCTCCCCGATCTCTTTGTGTCACCACGGTGAAGCTCGGCGGTGGCTCCAACTACCATCTCAGGTCGGCGTCCTTTGTGCTATATGTCAAAGCACAAGGTCGGTATCACCATCTTACGGCTGAACCTCCTGCTGCTCCTACTGCTGATTCGGATGATAAAATCAGACAAAGTTATGCGCAATGGTCCAAGGATGATTCCGGCGTCATGTCTTGGATCCTCAATAGTACCGAGCCTCGGATTAGCCAATCCCTTCTCTACCTTCATGATGCTAAGGCTATGTGGGATCAACTGTCCCATGTTTATTCCCATCAGGAGAATCCAAAGCGCGTTTTTGAAATTTTCAAAACCTTGGCGAAAAAAGAGTTCTCCACTGACACTTCTATTAAAGACTTCTACAATCAATGCTCGGCACTGTGGAATGAGTTTGAACTCTACCACCCTTTGACGGCGGACATCAAAATTGCTCAAAAGCAATGCAACGAACTGCAACTGGTGCAATTCTTGGCTGCACTTCCTACCTCCTTTTCTGGTGTGGTTGACCAGATCCTGTCAAGCGATCCGCTGCCAACTCTTTGGGATGTTCTCAAAAGAGTCCAACGTCTGCCGTCCATGACTCCCACTTCTGCTGTTGAGCATCCTGCGCTTATTGCTCGCTCTGCTGATTCTGGCCATGGCCGTGGTCGCGGTCGTGGCCGTGGCGGTCGCCCTCCTCCCTCAGGAGGCCGTGGCTCTTCTAATCCTGGACGTGGTGCTCCTCCCGGCCCTCGCTACTGCAACTGGTGTGGCCGGGACAATCATACTGAAGTTCGCTGTTGGATTAAGCACGGCAAGCCAGCTTGGGCTAACCAGGCTGCTACAAAAACTGCTGCCGACTCTACCGCTGACACACCTACTGCTCCAGCTAACACCAAATGGTTACGTTCGGAGTTCGAGAAGATGTTCCAGGAACGTCTTGCACAGATGCCATCCTCGTCTACTTCAGGACCCTCTGTCATGCTTGCCTCTCCATCATCTGGTAACAAACAATGGTGCATTGACTCAGGTGCATCCACTCATATGGCTGGTGATCTTCACCTTTTTTCGAGTCTCAATAAAACTGCCCCTATATCTTCTATTACTGTTGCGAATGGCTCCAAAACTGTTGTTCATGGCACTGGCACAGTTCCGCTTTCACCAAAATTGCACTTGAATTCTGTTTTATATATTCCAAAGTTTCCTGTTAATTTATTGTCTGTCAGTAAGATGATTTAACAACTCAAGTGCTCTATTAAATTTGATCCTTCTGGCTGTATTTTAAAGGATCTCCGCACGAAGACGAGGATTGGTTCGGGTCGTGAAGGACCAGATGGGCTGTATTATTTGGATGGACCTCCTACTGCTGCGGCTATGCTATCTACTTCAGTGACAGGATTACAGTGGCACTTTCGCCTGGGTCATCCATCTGCTGCCAAATTAAAGCATTTATTTCCTACTTTATCTGAGAATAATTTTTCCTGTGAAACTTGTGTTTTGGGCAAACAAACTCGGTCTGTTTTTCCTGCTAAGAAAGTTATTGCCTCTAAAGAAATCTTTGACTTAGTTCATGCTGATATTTGGGGACCATGCTCTGTATCCAGTCACTCCGGTGTGAAATATTTTATGACCTTTATTGATGATTATTCTCGCACCACGTGGTTGTTTTTTCTTAAAGGTCGGGATACTGTGTTAGATACTATTCGCACCTTCTTTGCTGAAATTCACACACAATTTAATCAACCTATTAAAATTTTTTGTACTGATAATGCTCTGGAATTCATGCAACAATTTGTTACATCTTTTTGTGCTGCCCGTGGAACCATACATCAGACCACTTGCCCTTACACTCCTCAACAAAATGGCGTTGCTGAAAGGAAAAACCGCCACCTTCTTGAGGTTGCTCGCACCCTTCTTCTACACTATAAAGTACCCAAACAATTCTGGCCTGAAGCTGTCTCTACAGCATGCTATCTTATCAATCGCATGCCTTCTTCTGTTTTGAAAAATCAGGTCCCATACACCATTTTGTTTCCTGATAAACCCTTATTTTCTCTGCGTCCTCGCATTTTTTGGAGTACTTGTTTTGTGAAAATTCTTCGTCCTGGCCTCACTAAACTTGATGCTCGCTCGGTCAAATGTGTGTTTTTGGGATACTTCCGTACTCAGAAAGGCTACCGCTGTTTTGACCCTATTAAAAAACAGTGGTTGGTTAGTGCGGATGTGACCTTTTTTAAGCATATGCCTTACTTTTCTACTGACGGTGCAAAATTGTCGGATGACATTATGGCTACCACACCGTTACCTTTAGTTGTTGACGAACTTCCTGCTCATGATATGCCTCAAGAACGTCCATTGCAAGTCTATCGGCGCAGGTCAAAGAACATCAATGCTTCTGAAGCCCCGGCCGAACCAAATCCTGCGTCTGCGGTTGATCCACCATCCACTGAGGTATTTTCTGACCTGGATCTTCCTATCAGTTTAAGGAAAGGTGTTCGCTCCTGCACTCAGCATTCTATCAGTAATTTCTGTTCATCTGACAATCTCTGTGGTAGCTTTGCGTGTTTTACTTATGCTTTGTCTGCTGTGACAATTCCTAAATCAGCTGAAGAGGCACTTTGCCATCCTGCCTGGAAACATGCTATGGAGCAAGAAATGCATGCACTTTGTGATCAACAGACTTGGGATCTGGTTGATCGTCCCTCTTCGTGCCAAACTGTTGGATGCCGCTGGATTTTTACTATTAAATATCAACCGGATGGTACCATTGAACGCCTGAAAGCCAGATTAGTTGCAAAAGGATATACTCAAACATATGGAGTTGATTATTTTGAAACTTTTTCTCCAGTCGCCCGCTTAAATTCTGTCCGTATTCTGATATTTGTTGCTGTGAATAAAGACTGGCCTCTGTTTCAACTTGATGTCAAAAATGCTTTTCTATATGGAGATCTACAGGAGGAGGTCTACATGGAGCAACCTCCGGGTTTTGTTGCTCAGGGGGAGTCTGCTTCTAAAATATGCAAACTCAGAAAGACGATATATGGTCTGAAACAAAGTCCACGAGCATGGTTTGACAAGCTCAGTCAGATCTTGATTACCTTTGGCTTTCGGCGTTCACAATCTGATCATTATGTATTTATTCATAAAACTGCAGTAGGAATTGTCATACTTATTGTATATGTTGATGATATTGTCTTATCTGGCAGTGACAGTGCAGGGATACAGGCAACCAAAAAGTATTTAGCACAACACTTCATCACAAAAGACCTAGGGAAACTACGATATTTTCTAGGTATTGAGGTTGCTAGATTTTCTGCAGGACTATGCTTATCACAGAGGAAATATGTTCTTGATCTCTTGCAAGAGACCGGTATGCTGGGCTGCAAGCCAGCCAACACTCCTCTGGATCCCAATATGGATTGGGATGATGATACTTCTCCTCCTTATGTTGATCGTCACCAGTTCAGGAGACTGGTTGGCAAGCTTATCTATTTGACTGTCACTAGAGCTGACCTGGCAGCTGCTGTAGGATTCATAAGTCGGTATCTTGATAAACCCCGTCAATGCCACTGGGATGCTATCTGTCACATCTTACGATATCTCAAAAGCTCTCCAGGGAAAGGTCTTCTGTACAAAAAGCATGGCCATTGCAATTTATCTGGCTTTTCTGATTCTGACTATGCAGGAAGTCGATCTGACAGAAAATCTACATCTGGATATTGCACTTTTGTAGGAGGAAATCTGGTTACTTGGTGCAGCAAAAAGCAGACAGTTGTTGCCCGGTCGAGTGCAGAGGCAGAATATAGAGCCATGGCTCATACTGCATGTGAGCTCCTGTGGGTCCGTGGCCTTCTGAACGAATTTGATATCACATCTTCTAGCCCTATTCCTATGTTCTGCGACAATAAGGCTTCCATTTTCATTGCGAGCAACCCAACCTTCCATGAAAGAACAAAGCATATTGAGGTTGACTGCCATTTTGTTCGGGAGAAAGTCCTATTTGGACACATCTGCACTCCATATCTCAGCACTGAGAAGCAGTTTGCAGACATCTTCACTAAAGTTCTACCCAATGTTTTAAAAAACGTTAAGCGGTAACCGTGCGGACAGCACCTTGTAACTGGTTAAGCGGTAAGCGGCCGATTTTTTAAAAAACGGGTTTTAATTTCCTATATAATTTTATACAAAATTACATATATATGTCTAGAATATGAGGCTAATTGTCTTACTATTGAGATGATTAAAAACAGAGTACAGTGGTTCTCTTTTATAAGACAAGAGAAAGACACATGGTTTAGATATAACCAATATGGGATAAAACAAGACAAGAAAAAGAGAGAAATAGACTAAGTAAAAAACACAGGAAAGTCTATATACTAATACTCCCCCTCAAGCTGGAGCGTAGATGTCTAGCATGCCCAGCTTGGATGTCATAGCAGTGAACCTTGACTTTGGTAGAATCTTTGTGAAGATATCAGCCACCTGATCAGATGTATGAATATAGGGAGTAGATATTTGTCCTGAGAGAACAGCCTCGCGAACAAAATGACAGTCCACCTCAATATGCTTGGTCCGCTCATGGAAGGTAGGATTACTAGCAATGAAGGTAGCTGCTTTGTTGTCACAATACATAGGAATAGCAGATGAATCAGAAAATCCAAAGTCCTTCAGCAGGCTCCGAATCCAGAATAGCTCACAAGTAGTATGTGGCATGGCACGATACTCAGCTTCAGCACTAGAGCGAGCAACAACAGACTGCTTCTTGCTTCGCCAAGTGACAAGGTTACCTCCCACAAAGGTACAGTAGCCAGAAGTAGACCGACGGTCAACCTTGCTGCCAGCATAATCAGAATCAGAATAGCCAAGGAGTTTGCAATGCCCATTTTTTTTGTAAAGTAGACATTTTCCAGGAGAACTTTTCAAATATTTCAGAATATGACAGACAGCATCCCAATGGCATTGTCGAGGCTTGTCCAGGTAGCGACTAACCAATCCAACTGCAGCAGTGATATCAGCCCGAGTAACAGTAAGATATATGAGTTTCCCAACCATACGTCGATACTGCTGATTGTCAGGATAAGCAGGAGACTCCTCATCATCCCAGTTGATGTTGGGATCCATAGGTGTGCTAGCAGGTTTCGCACCCAAAAAACCAGATTCAGATAAGAGATCCAGGACATACTTCCGTTGAGACAAGCAGAGACCAGAAGAAGACCGGGACACTTCTATCCCAAGAAAATACCGAAGTGAGCCAAGATCCTTGGTAACAAAGTGTTTCTCCAGATAGCGCTTTGTAGACTGAATACCAACAGAATCGCTTCCAGAGAGAATAATATCATCAACATAAACAATAAGAATAACAATACCCGCAGAAGTATTTTTCACAAAAACAGAGTGATCAGATTGGGAACGTCTGAAGGAAAATTGCTGAAGAATATTGCTGAGCTTGTCAAACCACGCTCTAGGGCTCTGTTTCAAGCCATAGATAGCCTTTTTTAGCCTGCAGACTTTGGAAGCCTCCCCCTGACACACAAAACCGGGAGGTTGTGACATGTATACCTCTTCATGAAGATCACCATACAGGAAAGCATTCTTGACATCAAGTTGATACAGTGGCCAGTCAGAATTGATAGCAACAGAAATCAGAATCCGGACAGAGTTCAGGCGCGCTACTGGAGAGAAAGTTTCAAAGTAGTCAACTCCATAGGTCTGGGTATACCCCTTTGCCACAAGTCGCGCCTTAAGTCGTTCGACAGTACCGTCGGGATGGTATTTGACAGTGAACACCCATCGGCATCCAACTGGAGAGCAATCAGCAGGTGGCTCAACAAGGGTCCAGGTATGACGGTCAGTAAGAGCCTTCATCTCTTCTTCCATAGCCTGACGCCACGCAGGATGGCTAAGAGCCTGAGCAGCATTCTTAGGTACAGATATCGCAGACAGAGCCGCAGTGAAGTTAGCAAAATTAGCACTCAAATTATCAGTAGAGCAGAAATTTCCAATCGGATGCATAGTGCAGGTACGGGTCCCTTTCCTCAGACTAATAGGAATATCAAGATCAGAAAATACCTGCGAGGATGGTTGATCTGGCACCGAGGAAGAGGACGATGGAGGGGCCATGGAGGGAGCTGTCGGCTTCGGTCTTCTTTGATAAACTTTCAGAGGTGGCTTTTCAATCAGATCCTCAGAAATAGCAGGTACATCGTCCATCACAGGCAAAGGTGTATCAGCAAGTAAATCGGAAGTGAGCGCAGAACCACCCGTGGAGTAGAAAGGCATATGCTCAAAAAACACCACATCCGCAGAGACAAACCACTTTTTAGAAACAGGATCATAGCACCTATATCCTTTCTGAGTGCGAGAATATCCCAGAAAAATACACTTAGTTGCTCTAGGATCTAATTTAGTAAGGCCAGGCCGAAGATTTTTAACAAAACAGGTGCTCCCAAAAATGCGAGGCGGGACAGAGAAAAGAGATGCATCGGGAAACAGAATCTGAAAAGGAATCTGATTACCGAGCACAGATGAAGGCATGCGGTTAATTAGATAGCAGGCAGTGGCTATCGCCTCGGGTCAAAAAGCTTGGGGAACATGATAGTGAAAGAGAAGGGTACGAGCAACCTCGAGAAGATGACGATTTTTGCGCTCAGCAACACCGTTTTGTTGTGGGGTGTAAGCACAAGAGGTTTGATGGATTGTGCCCTGGCGAAGACAGAAAGAGCTAACAGATGTTTGCATGAATTCCAAAGCATTATCAGTACGAAGAATTTTGATAGGCTTAGCAAATTGAGTGCGTATCTCAGTAAAAAATTCAATAATTTTTTCAAGGATAGTGGATCTATCTTTAAGTAAAAACAGCCAGGTAGTTCTAGAAAAATCATCAATGAAGCTCAGAAAATATCTAAAACCGGAAGTACTTGTGACAGAGCAAGGACCCCAAACATCAGCATGTATAATATCAAAAGGTGCTTTAGAGCTGATACAAATTTTTTTTGAAAAAGTAGCACGAGTTTGCTTGCCAAGCTGACAAGTTTCGCAATGAAAATTAGAACTAACTATATCTGGTAACACGACTTTTAACTTTCCAATAGAAGGGTGTCCCAATCTATAGTGCCACTGGATGTCGGTCACCGATGATGTCAGATATGCAGCAGTCTTTGGCTCGTCCAGGTAGTAGAGTCCATCCGGTCCCTCATGGCCCGAACCAATCGTCATCCTCGTGTGCAGATCCTGAAATAAAACACCATCCGGATCAAATGTAATTGAGCAACGAAGGCTCTTCACAGTTTTACTCACAGAAAGAAGATTAATAGGAAACTTCGGGACATAAAGTGTAGAGCGCAGAGGCAGACGACCAGTAGGACAAATATCACCAATGCCAGTAACAGGTGATTTAGAACCATCAGCTAAGGTAACAGGAGGTATAAAAGAAGTCTGCTGCAGTTTAGAAAATAAAGCAGGATTGCCAGATATATGAGAAGTCGCACCAGAGTCAATAACCCAGGAATTTTTACCAGCCGTAGTCAGAAGAGCAGCACTGCCAGAATTTGAAGCCTCAGTAGAAGACGCCAGACGAGCCTGAAGGAGTTTTTCAAACTCGGAGCGGATCCAGTCAGCCGTCGGCGGAGCAGGTTCATCAGTTGTCACTTTGTTGGCCCACTCAGGTTTGCCATATTTGATCCAGCACTTATCTTCATTATGGTTGGTACGTTTGCAGTGAGTGCAGTAGCGGGACTCAGCTTGATCGGATCCAGTTCCACGACCAGGAGCAGAGAATCGTCCTCCGCGACCACGACCTCTACCACGGCCACGACCACGGAAGGAATCACCAGAGCGGACAGCAAGAGCAGCACCGTCAGAGGTGTCAGGCACAGGTTGAGACACAGAGGGTAGACGTTGAACCCGTTTGAGAACATCGCGGAGAGTAGGCAAAGGGTCGCTGGAGAGAATCTGGTCCACAACACCAGCGAAGGACGCAGGTAGGCCGGCGAGGAATTGAACTAACATAAGTTCATTCCGTTGTCGGTGCACTTCTTCAATATCAGCAGTCAGAGGGTGATATACCCGGAACTCATCCCAGAGAGCACAGCAGGAGTTGTAGTAGTCCTCAACGGAGTCGGTGGCCGAATACTCCTGTTTGGCAAGCTGTTTGAATATCTCGAAGACCTTCTTTGGATTCTGCTGGTGAGAGTAAACATGGGAAAGCTGGTCCCACATTTCTTTGGCAGTCTGAAGTCGAAGCAAGGACTGGCTGATTTTTGCGTCAACACTATTCACCATCCAGGTCATGACCCCATAGTCCTCTTTGGACCATAGATCATAGGCTTGCTTGGTTTTCTCATCAGCGTCTGCAGCAGGAAGATCAGGGCCCTTGGTAGTCAGGTGAGAGTAGCGTCCTTGGGATTTGACATATAACGTGAAGGAGGCAGCCCATAGATGATAGTTGGAGTGATCCAACTTCACCGTAGTAACACAGAGAGTACGCGGCGGGAGGTCGGAAGTCGCCATCGCAGCAGTAGCAGAAGAAGAGAAGCAGCACGGGCACAGATCCAGACAGTAGTCAGCAGCAGTAGTAGACAGCAGTAGAAGTCCAACACATGGACTAGTAGCAGTAGATAGGAGATCCGAGCATGGACCTCAGAAAACCCTTATAGGGCAGGAAGAAGGAAACAGAACCTACGCCAACATGGAGAAGAGATCACTCCACCATGAGGCGTAGGCAGTCAGAGCCGGAAACTTGTTTTTAAGCCTTCAACGTGCCAGACTGGAAAGTGACCAGGCTGTACGTAAGCTTTTCGGAAAGGAAACGGAGACCGAAGAGAGAACCTGTGGTAGTCTAAGCCACAAGGAAAGATGTGCTTAGGGTACGGAGATTATAGGAGAGGGGAAAAAGATGGTGGAGAAAGGGTGGCGGTGGCTGTTAGTGGTGGTGGGGATGAGGAGGGGGCGGCGGCAGCAAGGCCTGCCGGCGGCAGGTCAGGGAGAGAAAGGGAGGGGTGGCGGCGGGTAGGGGCAGGGAGAGAAAGAGAGAGAGGGTGAGTGGAGGAGGGGGAAGAAAATGGAAGAGAAGAGAGGAGGGGATGGGCGGCAGCAGCCTGCTGGGAGGGAGAGGGCGGCGGCGGAAGATGGGGGGCTGGACGGCGGCGTGAAGGAGGGTGGCGGCTGGGGTAGGGTTAGGGAGAAGATGGGTGGCGGCTGGGGTAGGGTTAGGAAAAAAGGGCTAGGGTGGATCGGGTGGCTCTGATACCATCTAGAATATGAGGCTAATTGTCTTACTATTGAGATGATTAAAAACAGAGTACAGTGGTTCTCTTTTATAAGACAAGAGAAAGACACATGGTTTAGATATAACCAATATGGGATAAAACAAGACAAGAAAAAGAGAGAAATAGACTAAGTAAAAAACACAGGAAAGTCTATATACTAATAATATGTATATAAATACGAATACTCTTTGAAACTTTTATATATATCTAAAGACTCTAAACACTCTACCCAACAGTAAAAACACCCAATTAGTTTATAAGATAGCTATAAGACAATAATTATAGCCATAATATAATAAATAATAGATTTGACATAGATAAAATACCCCACATACATGATTCAGAAATATTTTTGCATCACATGTTTACATAGTTAAGCAGTAAACAATAGACTCATTATTGGATACGTTTCTAACTTATTGTTATATGTGCATATCATCAATTAGTCATACATTACAGCAGTACAATTAACTAAAGTATGCATTCTAAAATTAGATAATAGTTGCATATATTTTACTTGTATAAATTACACTGTACAACAGTACCCTATTATCCCAACTTGCATACAAGTATGCATTCTATTAGAACTAGGCTTATCATAGGATATTTAACGTATATAAGTTTAATATATTATAGTCAGTAATACTTGGGACCATATAGTTTATATAAAGTTACAGGTGAACAGCAAAATTTAAAAAAACGGACAAAAAACGGCCAAAAAGCGGGAAAAAAACGGGCAAAAAAACAGAAAAAACGGGTGAAAAACGGGAAAAAACGGCCGATTAATTACAAAAAAAGCTAACCGGCGATTTTGCCAAAAATCGAACGGCTGGGCCATTGGGCCGATTAATCGGCCGTTTAATCGGGCGCTCAGCCCGTTTTTCATTTCACTGGTTCTACCTAAAGCTCGCTTCCAGACTCTGATTGACAAGCTGGGCTTATTCGACATCTACGCTCCAGCTTGAGGGGGAGTATAGAAATACTGTGTTATTTTCTATTTCTGTTGTGTTATTTCTTACACTGCTCTATTGTATTAGTCCCATATTGCCTGCTTGTATGTGTGTCTCTACTCTCTGTAGCTATATAAGAGAGTACCCTGTACACCTTTTTACTAACTGAATAAACAACTCTTTTCTTGTCTATAGGGACAAACCACGAGAAGGCCACCTCTGATTGTTTAGAAATGTGCAACTAAGACCGGTGTATGCACCAATTTAGAGTCATGTTATTGAGTTTGGAAATGTTAAAAGGAAGAACAGGCGGACCTTAGTAACTTGAGGAGAGTTGATAAGAATAGATTTGGATTCATTACACTCAAAGAGAATACAACCTAAAATAGAGTTGAATGGAGAGGAAGAATCCATGTAGTTGATACCAACATGGTTGGCATTAAGGTTCAATGACTATGATGATGCAGCATTGAACATACAAGAACAAAAGAAGATGTTGGTGTCCTACACTGCCAAATAGACGAGTAGGATCTCAATCATGGTACTAAACATTTTGATATTTGGCGATAAATCATCGATGTTATATATGTCTACGCCTGTCGATGTTCGATGTCGATGTCAAAACCTGGTAAACTTCCATGCATGTTGAAGTTGACACGAAGACGACGTCTTGTGCATTTGCATGTGACTGTTTTTCTACATATGTAACCCTGTATGGATATAAACATACATTTTATTTTTAAGCTAGATTTGATGATATATATCAAATTCTCATCATGAAAACACTATTTTTAGCTTAATCTTTGTCAAAGATGCGTCCAAGTTTGATTCTAAATATCCTCAAAGTTTCCTCAATGTTTCCACAAACTTCCACTTCCAAACCTGTCGAAGTCGATGGCATGTTCCATGATCTCAATCATGATAAACCCTTCTGGTGCAACGGAGAGGTAGTAGAGCCAAGATTAAGTGTGTTCATGAATAGTAATTCCATCATTTTGCAGTTGTATATCTAGTGTGGCCCCATGCACAGTGAGTTCAAACAGAGTTTGCAGCCACTTTAATAAGTTAACTCGTGCTTCAGTAAATTAAGGCTTGATAGTACTTCAAATATGGTACTACGAGAGGCAAGGCCTGTGCTAAAACTCAGTAACTATTTGTCATAACTATTTGTCATTGCCGAATGACTCAAATATCAATGTTGATGTTATAAAACATCCCAAAAAATCGCATTAAACTCATTTAGAGTAGTTGCTTACAAGAATAAGTAGGCTTCAGCTTACACTATGGTCTCTGGTTCATGAGTCATCGCAAAGCTAAAATTACTCTTGCAGTTGCATTAAGCATTTAGAAACAGCTGGTGGTGGCACCCGGACAAAGCATTGCATCTTATTTTGGAGAAGCTAAAAGTAAAAATTGCACATTTTCAATTGTACTCAATCATAGATTAGAGGCAAATGCAGAATTGTCCAAAACTATTTGTAGAATAATACAGGCCTTTGTGCAATTTCTGACAATTTGTGTTTTGTGATTTCAGATTCGTTTCTGTTTCACAGAGTTTTCACAAGGCTAAAGTACTATGTCTTACCCTCTGAAACAATTCAGTTTAGGTTTCAGCTTAGAGTGTAGTCTGCCCATTTTAATATACAAAAACCTTGACGGGCTTAGCCCCATGATATCTGACTGGATTACATGATGTACGGGCTTAGCTCAATGATGCCGGGCTGGATTACTAGAAGTTGGGAACAGTTTGCACCACAGAAAGCTACTACACTGAAGCATATCAAAAGACTCATCAACGACACAACATCTATACAGCAGGCGTTAGAAAATATGGCAGTAGAATCTGGAAGTATCGGCGGTTGTCAAAAACAGCAAGTGCCACAGCAGCTTGGGTGATGATTATGAAGACACTCAGATAGGACTGCCAAAGGGTGGTTTTCTTCCTCATGGCTGAGGAAAGCAATGGAGAAGCAACTAGTGATGAGTAACTAATAGAGGAAGGAGAGACGGTGGCAAGATGACTGCTTCCAATGCCACATTGCATAATAAATAGCCATATTAAACATAGCAAGAAATTACCATCGTTAAATAAACATTAAAAAGAGGTGGGAAGGTATTACACTTTTTTAAGGGACCACCTTGGATTCTTTAATTTGGAAAAGAAAAGAATGTGGCAAGGTCGGGATACTGTGCAGCAAACCTCTACAGGTTACAAATTTCATTTTGAATTCTCTACACTTCCATATCACTGGTTTAAAGCATCCTTTAACCACTTTATTTCTCCATCTTCAGCCGTTAACTCTATTCAAAGGAAATTTGGTTTATAGAATTCTATGAGTTTGTACAGATTCTAGTGTGATTTTCCTCCAATGTTTCTATATGGAACAAGAAAAGAGGCTCATGAGCACTCCCCTGTCAGGTGCAGTAGCTTTAGAAAAGAAACCCATGTCTGAGGCTCACGTCAAGGAAGTGAAGCCCTGAGGCATAATCGTGGTACAATCCTCAGTTCTAGATTATAACGTCTTAATTTTATCACAAATTCACAATGTATTGTACCTTTATGGCCTAGGTTACATTTCTCACAGTGAGTTGGCCTAAGATTGACTCACACTTATCTTAATCCGTCACAATCATATCAAAACGACTAATTATTTCGCATTTACAAAGGGAATTCCACCCGTTGAATACGAAAAATACAGTTTAGTCGCGTCCAAATTAGTGACCATTGTACATGCATACTAAACTTGGTTAATTGTGGTTAGTGAGGGAATCAGTTTCCTCATTCTGATGTTGCACAGCATGTTGCATGTTAACAATAAGGTTGTCGATCCCTGTGTCTATAGTCCTTTAGTTCATGAAAGAAGGAAACTTATGAAGACATATCAGAAAATGTTGTTTGTGTACACCTGATTCAAAAGATAAAGCTATCATCTTAGAAGTTCATAAATGATATTGAGTTCATTACTTTGTTTCCTAACAAGCGAGAGGCTTCATAATATACTCGATTCAGTGAGGGATCTTAGTATAAGTGCACCCGAGTATATTCAAGTTAAGTACAAAATATATACAGGCATAGAAATGGTGTTGAATTCTATAGCTTTGTTGTGTAGCAAGCTAGACGCTTGGCAGTATGCTGACATTCCACTAGGAATTGTTGTTAGTATAAGTGCACCCATGTATATTTACAACTCACAAAACATGAATCATTTCTATCATCTAAATCAACCCTCCCTTTGTTTACATGGACAAATCCAAGAAACAAACGTTGAATATATGGATTCTATAGCAATAGGAAGAAAAAAAAAGATACCTTTCATCTGGACACCAAGCAAGAGTCCTGATAGGATTGTTGCCAGCAGAAAAACATGCAAGAGGATTTGAATCTGTCAATGGGAACACAAGGTACTTAACTTTTCATAATTGAAGAAAATATGCACACATGCACTTTGATACAATAGAACAGACAAGTGTCTATCTACTAAAGATCCAGAGAGAAAAAAAAGAATCTTGCAAAGACGTAGCTACTCAAACAACTAAAACGAAAACTAGGAACAACTAACATAGTCTCCGATAAGCTAATAGATTTTAGTGGTGCTTAACTTCTAGAATCATGAAGGCCAATAAAGTCCTTTTTTGTGTACACTTCCAACTTAACAAGGTTTAGATAGTCTCAAAATTACATATTTACGGTTTAGTTATAAGCTAGCATGTTTTAGATTCAAGATCGATGAGCAAAAGGAAAGTACTTCATTGTAACTTTCCTAGCCTCTTGATGGTGTCTGAAAAGGGTCCATGCCCTTGAATTCAACAAATATCCCCTGGGAAAAACCAAGTTGGTGTCTGCAATTAAGCTTGACTTGCATATTAAAAATACTTCATTCTACTGCAATTAGAGATAAGGGCTCTTGATCAGAAATTCAAGAAACCGATGTTTTCGATCTGTATCAAGGTCAAAGTTAGATTACTCAATTTTTAAATGTAATATATGCACGATCAAAATCACCGAATTACTATTGTTACCAATATTAAAATCCTAACCAGAAGGCAATCATTCTGTACATTCCGCTCGTTTGATTCTCTTTGTAAGTGCATATATGAGTTCTCCTTACAAGGGCTTAAGGTTCTGGTGCAACCTTAATACTTATAACAAAAATACTTCATTCTAATGCAATTAGAGATATTGGTTAATCCGAAATTTAACAAACCATTGTTTGAATTTTTATCAAGGTCAGAGTTAAATTACCCAATCTTTAAATGTAATATATGCATGATCAATCATTACTGAAATACTGTTGTTACTAGATTAAAATCCTAACCAGATGAAAATCATATCATGTACATTCAGCTCGTTTGATTCTCTTTATAAATGCATATCTGAGTTATCCTTACAAGGGCTTAGGTTTCTGGTGTAACCTTAATAGTTAATACTAATAAAGAAGTTCAGCTACATTTGTTTTGCTTGTAGCAGCCAGCATGATAGATGCTACATTCCATTTTGTTCAGTTTTAATCTGAGTTCTAAGACATGTTCTAAACATTCATGTCAAGCAAACAAAGTTCAATAACCAACATCAGAATAAGTATACGCTAGTCAGCTCCTATATGTCATAATGTAACTTATACATGTAAGCAAGGAAATAGTTTACTCACAACAGGGACACGCTATTTTTAGAAGATAGGGAAGCCTGTAAACCCTGATTCATCAGGGAGTTTGATGACCATAAATAAGTAGAAAATACAAAAACGTAGAACCTTATACATATGTCAACAATCCCTGCAAAAGTAGAGTATACATGTCATGCAGACCCAGCTTGATGCATAGCACTAAACTCTCAGGCTTGGTAGACTGCTTAGTTGCTTGATCATGATTTTAGTAAAACGGTAGACCTGTTCTTGGACACCACAGCATCACATAAAATGACAAACCACCTTAACGTGTGTTGTTCTCTCATGGAGTGTTGGATTAGTAGTGACCTTATCATTGTTATAAGGTAAAAGAAGGCTAATTGATATATTGATCAGAGGAATCCCCCTCCTTATATAGGAGAAGGGGGAAGCATACAAACTTTAGACTAAACCCTAATGGGCCAAGACACACTTGGGCCCATATACAATTAGACTCAAATAACTTAACTAAAATAACCAGACTCTCTAATACTCCCCCTCAAGCTGAAGCTTGGGAGAATCCCAAGTCAACTTGCAAACAGACTGATGAACTAAAAAGAAAGAAACAGAATAAAAAGATAAACCAAGCCCTTACAATAATTTTTCCCCCTCAAGATTACAATAAAACACTCATCCCTCAAATACTCCCCCCTAAGAGATAACCCAAAGCAGGTATGCAAGCAGGTCAAATTTGAAGCATGTTGCAAGTCGTTCCAAACAGGTAGCAGAAGCTTCTTGATCAAAAGGATGTGGCATTTGGAGTACTAATAAACAGGAGTAAGAAGGCATCAGTGTCTTCAGCACAGTCGCTATCATTGCAGTCCAGAGAGTGTTGGTTCACAGTAGAAGTCCAGAGAGTGTTGGTTCACCAAGTCCCCAGAGAGTGTTAATTCACAAAGTGCAGAGAGTGCTGGTTCACAAAAGAAAAGACCAGAGAGTGTTGGTTCCCAAGTCCAGAGAGTGTTGGTTCATAGTAGAAAAGTCTAGAGAGCGCTAGTTCACAATAGTAACGTGCAAAAAAAAGCACGGACAAGTAAAGAGTCAACATGTGCTAAGCATGGACAATGTCAACGTGCAAATAAAGCATAGACAAAAATTAGACAGTAGAGTCGAAGTAGCCAGATAGAAAACCATCGGCTTGAAAAAGCAAGCAATAGATATGAAGCTCTAGATAGTAAGTTTTCCAAGAAGCATATAGCAGTAAATATCAATAGTAGAAGTCCACAAGTTCTTCAAGAAGTGCATCAAGATCCACAAAAATATAAAGCAACAGATATAATCTTCCTCTCCTCCATATCAACTCTTCTCGTTTCTCCCCCTCACACCAACCACAGAAGGAACCAAGAGTGGTTGGGGTGGACAATTATGAAGAAACACCCCAGAGAAAAATAAGTCATAGCGCTATCAGTGGGTTTGGGGGGGCACGGCCCCCCAATCAGGGGGTCTCGCTGGTAGCTGCCCCTCAGCAGGCGGGAGTCGAGGGGAGGCTGCCCCTCCTCAGGGCTCGGGGATAGAGCCCCTGAAGGAAAAAAATGTCTACAATTATTTTTGAAGAGAAATCAACCAGAAATCTTCGTCGAGAGTAATACCATGACGGGAAAAAAAATCCTTCTAAATTTGCACTAGCCCGTCACAAGAAATTGTTAGTAGAGTAAGAGGACGACTAAGCATAGTCCCTCCAAGGTTGATATTCCTATTCACATTACATGACTCATAGTAATTGCGGGAGTTCCCAATCTTCACAACTGCAGGAGCGGCTGTCGCCTGATCGGCATTCATTATCGTGATGATATATGGCATCAAGAAAAAATGATGTGTCGTCTTGATCAGGAAAGTGGAATATCTCTTGTAGATGCGAGTGGAGTAGAACGATATAGGATGCTTAATCGGAGACAAATCTCACGTATGCGATGAGCAAAGTCTGGGATTGTGACATATCGAATGCAGTTTGCTATTTTGATTGGGTATTGTGGAAGATAGATTTCGCATGTACAAATCTGGAACACGTCGTCTACTGGGATTCTGTCATTGTGGCATCGCAGGCTTGGCTACACATCCCTTGCGGCTTAAACATCGCAATCTTGGCTGCACATCCCTTACAAAATTGTGTAAAAAATATGCTCTAGGTAATACATAGTATATGAAAAAGTACAAAATCGATGAACTGTTGTTTCTAGAGTTTTGTCAGTCCATTTCGATGTCCTATTGCCACCGAAATAGAAATTTTTGCCCAAATTTCGACCATTCGTCGAAATTTTGAACATTAGTCCAAACTTCAGACTGAAGTTTCCCCCTTGTCGACTAAGTTGGATTTTTATAGTTTGCTTTGGTCCCAACATACTTGAAGTTTTCGATGCTTCCCCGAAGTTGGCGATGTTAGGGCAAAGTTGATACGGCCCAGAATATTAATCCTAACTAGTGCCTTAAAGGCCATATAATGCATAGCATGGTTGTCAAGGCGGCTAGGCGGTGGATCTCAACCAGGGGGCGCCTAGCCCGCCTAGGCGCCTAGGCGGGCGCCTAGGCTTTTCTGGGCGTTTTAATTTTTTATTTATTTTCCAGTCACATATAAATATTTTCATACATATGATACTACATTCAATTCTGTAACTATTTGTCCATTAATGTAGTTATAAGCCTGATTTCAATTGATAACTATCGGAGGATCAAGGGGAAGATAATTAAGAGAAGAAAGAAAAAGGAAATAACAGGAGGAAGAATGTAGGATTTTTAGGAGAAAAAAGACTGTTAGAAGTTGTGCAGGAAGGAGTTAGAAAAAGAAACACAATAGTAGCAGGAATAGGAGACATGAAGGAGGAAATTAGGAAAATATAATCAACAGAAGTAGTAGCAGGACATAAAGATCATAACATGATCCTAGAACGCCTAGTCCGCCCCCAACTCAGCTATGGTCCCTGGGCGCCTAGATTTGGAAGACCTATGGAGCACCTAGGACGCCTAGGCGCGCCTAGGCGGCGCCTAGGCGCCCGCCTTGACAACTATGATGCATAGGTGGTGCCTCCAAACCTCTTTACAGCTTCTAACATCAATTCATATGTTTGTTGGCTGACACTCTTTGCTAGAGAAGGTGTTGTAACTAATAGTTGTATGCTTATTGTGTGGAGGACATATGGTGAATAGTATTTATATATATTTATATTGCCCATTCGACCCTAGCAACTACAAGTGCACATTGTACTATGAACCAACCTAGGGCTAAAGAGTCATATTTTTGTGTTAAATTAACATATTTAAGATAGAGTTAAAGCATATTTAGAAGTTTTTAGTTGAAATTGATTCAAAGTCAGATCATTTTCCTCAAAAAGCGGCATCAAAGTTTATCGAAGTTTACGTCTAAACTTCCTATAAGTTTCCACAAACTTCTGCTCCTATAATTAAATGTCTAATTTCGATGTCGTGTCTGATGGCCCAAAAACGATAATTTTTCAAAATCTTGGCTGAAATTCGATATTTACGGCCCTAACAATTTCGACGACCAGATAAGAAAATTAAATCATGAAAATTTACCAGGACAATCTAAACGCCAAGATCTACTCAAATATGCAATAATATTTCATATTGGATACGTGGAGGGGTCTCCTGCATTTGTAAGTGAAGGAAGTTGAACAATTTCGACAAATTTTTGATGGAAATTTTGATGGCAAAATAAAGGAATTAAGTTATGAAATTCTGCAAACACAACGTTTAGACATAAACACACTAGATTATATAATAAATTTATATGTTTAGAGGTTAGGGTGGGATCCATGTCTTGATCAGTGAGTGCAGAAATGAACAGAAATCTCAAGTCTGCTAGACAGTTATTGTTAAAAACTTCAAGTTACAGCTTAAAATTTAAAACTTACAGTTACAAGTTACAAACTTACGAACTACAACTTGTACAAGTCTAGTGTTAGCATTTAACTAGGTTACATGGTTCATTTATACATATATCCAAGAAAGAACTTTTGTTATTTTCGGAGTATTTTTCCATATATCTATAGAAGAGTGTAGAAATTGATGAAGGTGATGTATAGATGGTCTAGGGATATGGGAAACATACCTTAGAATTAAAAAATAGCCTTTAGAAGCAAGAGATTCAAAAAAAATTCCAAAATACCCAAGATGTAGTACTAACAATCTTAGGAACAAATTTCTCAAAATTTAAGTTGTATTTTTGTACCATTTCACGAAATTACGGCCCAAACTAGCTTTTTGTTGTGCAATTTCATCTTGTTTAACAAAATTTCGCACCTAGAGTCAAATTTTTTGTGAAATTACATCCCATTCCCTGTATTTGTGCATTTCGCATGTCCGATCCTAAGTTTCGATGTGTGATTGTAAAAAAAAAAAAATTGAGCAAAATTTTGCAATTTCAATCGAAATTTTATTCCATGTTTATGCTTCAACTCCTGGCGAAGTCGACACGAATTCGAATTCATGCACCATGATCATGACATCCTCCTGATTAAGCACTAATACTCGACGATTAGGATAACCCTTAAGCTAATCTATCTTAATCTAGTAAAACATCAAAGTCCATTAATTGAAGCAAGCGGGAAAAAACGATTTACTTATTTCACTATTCCAAGTTCTAAACTAGGATTTCATTCATTAAAGGTCAATTTCATGTTTCTGAAACTCATTTTGTCACCTTTTTATTTTATTTCAAAGTTTAATCTCAAAGTCTTAATTATGTATATTCTCTCGCTCTTACATTCTAAGTGTCTTGTCTCTTACCTCTTACTATGCTATTAGACTATTTCCATCTAGTGGCTTGATCGGGTAGCCAACAAATTATAGTCAAAAATTCCACATTGACTTTCCCTCAATAGTAAGTGCATGACCAAGGCACACGAGTACTGATTTCAATCGGTTTGATAGATTTCAAACTGTCTTGTAACAATAGGGTTATCTTGTTAACCCCTAAAGCTATTATCCATGTAGCCTCTTATAGCCTAAGCTATGATACCACAGTGTTTGAACCTTCCTTATCAAACACTATTGTCCAATCACTAGGACAATACTAAAGCTAATCCATCTTAATCTTGCAAAACTCAAAATCTAGTTTAGAGAAATGAGTAAAACACGAATAAACTTTTTTCGTTCTTTTAAGCCAAATGGAATCGCTCTAATTGTCACTTAGCCCACCTTGACGGGAACACACATACGGTCCTGACCTACTAAGAGCAACATGGAGGGAGACCAACCAATAGCTAAGCAAGGGGAATCAATCACAACGTAGACATCTCAGATGTACATCCTTTCGATTTACTTCAAAAAGAAAACGTATTCCATGATTGATTCTTCATTTTTCTATAACTTGTTAAACATCTTAAACCACCAGATACAAAATCTTAATACATTATTAGATGTTAACATTTTACAGACATCCTTTCATTTTACTTCAAAAAGAAAGCAAGACCTAGGCACTAGGCAAGGCACCTCAAACTTGGTGCCCGGTCTATTAAGCGGATTAAGTGGGCGTCTAAGGCCTTTTAGGCACACATTAAGCCATTTAAACGCTGAATTAGCATGAACTAGGTCTAGATTTTGTCAAATTAATCTCCTTGAGTCATTTTATGCTGAAATGTGTCTGATTTAGGCCAAATCATGTCAAAATTTAGCAAATTACGTAAGATTTGGAGAAAGCGGGCCTGATATTGGGAAGATGTGTCTGATTAGGGGAAATTCGGTCTGATTTGACCAAATTGGGTCTCAATTAAGTTAGTTCAGGGTAAATTAGGGGAGTAAGGTCTGATTAGATCATGTTATGCAAAACTAGGTTTAATTTAGATCAAATCAGGTCAAATTTGGGAAAATAGGTTTGATTTGGGGATAACAGGTCTGATTTGGGGGAATTACAATTGCTTTGGGGAATGTAGGTAAGATTTGGTCGTACTTGGGTCTTCTTTAGGTCAATATGGCATAAATTAGGGGAAGTAAGGTTTGTTTAGGTCATGTTATGCAAAATCAGGTCTGATTTAAGCCAAATCAGGTCAAATTTGAGCAAATTAGGTCTGATTTGAGGAAAACATGCCTATTTTAGGGAAATAGGTCTAGTCTAATTTGGCAAATAGGTCTCATTTAGGTAAATACATGGTAAGTTGGGGAAAGTTCAGGTCTAAGAATTTTATGCTCTGGAAAATTAGGTTAGATTTTGGTCGGATTAGGCCCAATTTAGAACAAGATAGGTCAAATTAGGGCCAATCAGGTCTAGTTCAGGTCATGTTAGATGTGATTTAGGTTAAATATAATTGTTACAACTTAAATATACCCATTAGAAACGCACATAGTAATGTATCTATTTGAATATAGCTATATATGTGTGTGTAAATGTTACTATATATATGGGGAAAAAAAAGATAACAAAATGTCTAGGTTCCCTAGAAATGGGTTATGGCGGCCCACCAGCCTAACCGGGAACTGATCATGCAGTCCTAAAGGTGAAATACACATGGGACATGTCATGTCTAATAGCTAAGCAATGCCCCACATTCGATTTTTATAAAAAAAATCCATCCAATTATTCACATACAAATCTAATTACAACTCCATGTACTTGTAGATAAAACATCTGATTTCAGTCGTTTGAAAGGTAAAACTACTTAAACGTAACAACGTTAACTACCTATCCAACCATCCTAGAAAGAGTGCAGGGACGCGCTATACTATTTTGTATTCCACATTATTACATCTTATCCATCTCGGCATTTTAGTTGTTGTCATCAGACCAAAAAACATTAAACCAACCAAAACGAGACTCGTATAGAATCCTAGTGAGTGGGAGACTTACACTCATGGTGCAGGACTTCGACTTCGTGTCGACTTTGCCGGGTGTGGAAGTGGAAGTTTGTGGAAACTTCGAGGAAGTTTCGAGGAAGTTTAGACGCAAACTTCGACAAACTTCGATGCCATTTTTTGAAGAAATGATATGAATTTTTAGAAAACTTTGATGGAAAACTTCTAATTATGTTATACATCTATCTTATATACGTGAATTTAAAAAAAAGAACATGATTTATGACTCTCTAGCCCTATGTAGGTTAATAATACAATGTGTTGCTTGAAATGGTCAATTGTGCAATACACATATATAGATACAGTTCACCATATGTATTATATACAATATACAATCAAATAGTAGTCACAACACCCTCTCTAGGAATGAGTGGCAACAAAAAACATAGGAGTTGATATTAGAAGTTATGAAGAGGGTTGGAGTGATATTTATGCCTTATATGGCCATTGGGGAACTAGTTGGGATTATGGTTCTGGGTGGTCTTAACTTCGCCCCAACTTCGCCAACTTCGAGGAAACTTCGACAACTTCGGAGAAGTTGAGACGAAAATACACACAAAAAAGTCAACTTCGCCAACATCCATGAAACTTCGCCCCGAAGTTTGGACGAGGTCGAAGTATATGGTATTCGACTTCGCCTATGGTCGAATTTCAAAACTTCGGCGAAACTTCGCCAAACTTCGACGATGTTGTGTTCCATGCTTACACTCAAGATAGATAGCATGTATCGATAGTATATCAAACTATATTCAGTAAAATAGAAATATTTACCACTTATCAATGAATTCGTAGTATATACTAACAGAATGGTACAAAGAGCGTAGATTCTCTTTTGACATGTTGGGGGCATCATTGTCTTATGTTGACCTAGAGGTTATACATTGTCCATATTTTGATAATGACTTAACCATTCCATTCATATGTATCTAATATGTGTATTCAAGATTGATTTCAGGTGTTAGGTACATGAAAAGGATCAGATTGCTCAAGCCCTAATTTGCTCAAATTCAAGTCAAAAGCTATACAAGTGTACAATTTAGGAAATCCATGTAAATGACCTTAGAATATTTTTGTAATCACTTGTATTGATGATATGGCTTGTAACTAAGATGACAAAATTGATTGGGACACTTTGCACCAAGTTTTAATCACTTTTAATGCACTTTAGAAAATTGATCATAGGCAGTCAATCGGTCGAGTTACAATCTCGACCGATCCACTGGATCAATTCTCTGAAGAGTGCATCGGTCGAGTTGTGCATTCACAGAACTCGACCGATGGGGTTACTGACCAAACACAACTTTCATTGGTCGGTCGAGTTTCCTCAGGACAAACTCGACCGATGGTTTGAAATTTGGGTTTTTGTCTTTTACCCAATCGGTCGAGTTACCTTTATTTAAACTCGACCGAATGTACGGTACGGAAATTGCAGAAAAAGTGATTGTAACCGTTGGTGACTTATTTGGACGAAAATAGATCTGTTGCCTTGGGCAAAAATGGCTATAATTTGACCCTAAGTGTTCCCCAACTCAAAAGGCACCCTCAGCTATAAATAGAACCTCTTGGAGTTCATTTCAAGGTTGCTCATTCAATATATGCTTGGTTCTTTCTTAGTTGAGAGTGTTGCACACCTTTGAGCCCCTTTCTCTTTCTACCTTCAAGTCAAATCCGTGAGTATGAGTGAGTTAGGATCTATTGTAAGAGAGCTACCTCTTGTATCCATGTAAAGCTCTCCACCTCCATCTTCCTACCCCCTTTCCTATTGAAGAAAAGGCTGAAGATCTTCTCCGAGTGAAGGAGAAGGAGTTGTTGTTCTTCAAGGTTGAAGAAAGCATGGTGTTCCAGATCTCCAAGTGAAGAAGATAGGCAAGGCGGACGTGCAAGAAGGATAGGTAATTCCTTGAAGGCCAAAGACTTGAAGAAGGAGTGGGTAAGTCCTTGTTGAAGGTTGAAGACTCCATGGTTCAAGTGGGTAAGTTCCTTCGGTAGGTTGAAGATCCTTGCTTGAGGTATTAAGTCATTGGATGAATGTGGTTGTTGTCTTGTAATCTTATGAATGAATATAAGAGCAGCAAGATTGCAAAGTCCTAGAGCCTAACCACCTCTAGGTAGTGGACTGACTCACTTCTAGTTTGAAGTGTGGAACCACTCTAAACCACTTTGTCCAAGTGTATGTTCTTCCTTGTCTCTCACCCTTACTATGCATGTTAGTTAGGATTTCAAATTGGTTGTATGTTTAAGTTCCTGCACTTAATATAATTTGGTGGTCTAATTCGTTTTGTGAGATTTGTGAAGCTCTATTCACCCCCCCCCTAGAGCCCTTGATCCAACAAGTGGTATCAGAGCAGGTCTTCTCCAAGCTACTTCCACAAGTAGGAGAAGATGGGCGATTTAGCACTTGGATCTCTCAACTTGGAGGGAAGCTTCTCCATGCGACCTCCGGTTTTCGACGGCACCAACTTCCTCTATTGGAAGAGAATAATGCAGTTCTATCTCCAAGGAGTAAACTATGAGATGTGGAAGGTGGTGCATCTAAAGTATGAAGATCCAAAGGGGGGAATCTCCACATTGACGGAAGCCCAAATGAAGCAAGCTCAGCTCAATGCCAAAGCAATGAGCATCATCTATGCAACCCTCACCCCATCCGAGTTCAACCGGATCTCCTCTTGGGACACCACACATGAAATTTGGAACAAGATATGTGTCACCTATGAAGGAACGGAGCAAGTAAAGGAAGCCAAGATCTACATGCTTGGTGGCAATGTTCAAAATTTCGACGAAATTGTCGAAATTTTTGGCGAAATTTCTATTTCTGTGGCAATCGGACATCGAAATTGACTGACGAAATTCTCGAAACAGGCAGATCATCGATTTTTTTAATTACTTTTTTATATACTATGTAGTAGCTAGCATAGATCTAAATGTCGTCGACATTAGGCGAAATTTCACCGATAATGTCGATGTCGACGGTCAGCGACGTCGAATGCATGTAAACATCTTTATTCTACAATATCCTCGACATTTCGTCAAATATGTCGACATTTCCCCATATGTCGACGAAGTTGGCCCAAGTCCATACAAAAATTCCACAATGTCCTCGACATTTATCGAAGTCGTCGACGTTGGCGACATATTTCAGGGATTTTGTGGAGTTGGCTGTGTGAGGTGGAAAAAGTGTTGGAGCTTGAGGTAAGATGATTTTGATGTTATCTTTTACTATTCTAAGCTAACAATAATAGACCGATCCTCTCTCTGCTAAATCTACCATAGATTTACACTATTTTTATGTAGTTTGTTTATTGTCACAAACTTTATATACGGAAGAACTCTGTAGTTTGGAGACGACTATATGTAAGTGTGCATTTATCTACATATGTAAACATGTATGGATGGCTATATGTAAACATATATTGTGTTTTTAAGCTAGATTTGAAGAAATCTGTCGATTTTCATCACAAAATGGCTATTTTTAGCTTAATTTTTGTCGAAGTTGCGTCGAAACTTTGGTTGTAAAAATCCTCGACATTTCCTCGACATTTCCAAAACTTCTGTGTCCACACCTGTCGAAGTCGTCTCGAAGTCGAAGTCCTGTTCCATGGTAGCTAGAACATATTTTTTTGCACAGTTTTGTGTCTTTAAGTCTATATATTGTGTTTGCAAAACTATAATGACTTAGTTCATTGATTTTTCCATTGAAAATTGACATCAAAAATCCCCATCGAAATGCCCATCGAAACAGTTCAAGGTCATTCACTAAAAAATAACAAGACCCCACCCCTATATATCCAATATGAAATATTATTACATATTTGAGTAGGTCTACACTAGTAGATCATTCTGGTAAAATTTCATAAATTAGTTCATTTATTTTTCCGTCGAAACATCAGGAACACATTTATTGAAATTTCTGTCGAAATTTGTCGAAATTTTTGTCGAAATTTCTATTTCTGTGGCCACCGAAACGGCATCGAAATCGGACATTTTCTTCCTTGCTTGGTGGTCTATTTGAGAACTTCAAGATGGGTAAGATTGAAAGAGTGGCGGACATGTACACTAGGCTTAATGTGATCATCAATGGATTGGCAGCCCTTGGAAGTGTGATGGACAAAGGCACAATCAACTCCAAGATCTTAAGATCTCTACCAAAGAGATGGGAGCCCAAGATTACATTCATTGAAGAAGTGTTCAAACTTAGTGAATTGTCAACCGAGGAGCTGGTTGGCAACCTTCAAGCCCATGAGCCAAGGCTTGATAAGCAAGAAGAAGAAGAAAAGAGAGAAGAGGAGTCCAAGAAGATCAATTGAAGAAATGGTTTGGCAGCAACAACTTGCACTAAAGTCCCCTACTCCTTCCTCAAGTGAAGATGAAGGCCCAAATGAGCATGAAGCAAACTACTCCAAGGGCAAACATTTCAAGGAGAAGCCTTCTTCATCAACTCCTAGATGTTATGAATGTGGCCAAAAAGGCCATTACAAGAGTAACTGCCCCAAGGCCAAGAAGAGCCATCACAAGAGCAGCCACAAGAAGGACAAGGAGTACAAGAGAGAAGGCAAATACAAGAGAAAGGAGAAGAAAGAAAGAAGCAAAGATGCAGCTAATGCAGCTTGGGAGGAGTATTCCTCAAGTTCTTCTAGCTCCGAAGATGGAGAATGCCACCTTGCTCTCATGGCCTCTACAAGTGATGATGTAGGTGAGGTAAGTGAAGTCAATTTGCATGAGTTGTCTAAAGAAACTCTTATTGATATGCTTAATGCTTGCCGGTCATCTTTTACTAAATGCAAATGTAAAAAGAAAATGTTAGGAAAGATAATAGATGATCTTTATGCTAAAATTGAGATTCTTGATCAAAATGAAAAGTTGCACCTTGATAGCATAGATTCTTTGCAAGGGCAATTTCTTGACTTTGAGCTTCAATACAATGGAGTAGAGGTTGAGAACGGTGTCTACCTTAAGACCATTGCTGATCTTAAGGAAGATAACCAAAGATGCCAAGATGAGATAGATGTTCTTAAAACTGAAAATGTAGAACTTAATCTCATTGATGAAGCTAGGAAGCAAGAAACTCATGCTTATCAAACAGAAATTCTTTTGCTTAAATATGAAAATGCTAAGTTTCTTGCTCAAGTTAATGATCTATCATCTAGACCTATTTTGCAAAGTAATGAGGTAGCTAGCACTGCTTTAGAACGTTATTTTTTTCATACTAAAGCCCTCTGTTTAGAGGCCGATCTATTGCATGCTAGAGATGATCTTGCTAGTTTATCTTCTACTGTCATTAACCTCAGTGATGATAATGCTAAGTTAAGAGCTTCTTTGCAAAAGTTTCTTACAGGAAAGAAATCCCTTAATGTTGTCCTAGAACACTCTACCAAACAAATTGGTACTAGTGGTTTAGGATATGATGGGACTGCTCCTAAGGGTAAGAACAAGAACAAGAGTAAGGGTAAGAAGAAGAGTGTGGAACCTCCTATCTTTCATGGAGAGACTTCCGGCTCCAAGAACCAAATGGTATGTGTTCATTGTAAATGTGATAATCATTACTCTACTTATTGTCCTTACAAGCCAAAGGGACCAACCCAAAGATGAAATGGGTCCCCAAGCTAACCCCGGATCCCAAAGTTTGAGTTGGGTACCGACATCCTTCTTTTATGCAGGTCAAAAGGTGGATTGTGGATAGTGGCTGCTCAAAACATATAACAGGTGAAATCAGCCATTTCAGCAAATTCATGAAAAAGAAAGGAGGATCGGTGACCTTCGGGGACAACAAAAAGGGTAAGGTAATAGGTGAGGGTGATGTAGGCAACGAGCTAAGTATTAAAAATGTTTTGCTTGTTGATGGCCTACATCACAATTTGATAAGTGTAAGTCAACTTTGTGATAATGGATATCTTGTTCTGTTTACTTCTTTAGAATGTTTGTTTCTAGATTCCCTCACTTACAATGCCATATATAAGGAAACTAGAAATGGTAATCTTTATGTTATTGTGCTTGATGCTCTAAAGCCCGTACTTGATAGATGCTTGGTTGTGGATAAAATGATATTTCTCATTGGCATCGCCGGTTGGGTCATGTGAATATGCATCAAATGAAGAAATTGAGCAAAAAGGAATTGGTTCGGGGACTTCCTAAATTGGATTTTCATAAGGATGAGGAATGTCAACCTTGTACACAAGGTAAGCAAACCAAGTCCTCCTTCAAATCCAAAGGAGTCCTTAGTACCAAAAGAGCACTTGAGCTTCTTCGTATTGATCTATTCGGACCTATGAGAACTCAAACGCTTCGTGGTTCTAAGTATTGTCTTATGATTGTCGATGAGTTCTCTCGCTATACTTGGACATTCTTTCTTATTTCTAAAAGTGATACTCTTGATGTTTTCTCGAGCTTTTGTAAACGAGTTGAAAACGAAGCTTCTTGCCGGATTGTTTCTGTCCGTAGTGACTATGGGGGAGAGTTTGAAAATGATCTTTTTGAACGCTTTTGTGAAAAATATGGTTACTCGCACAACTTCTCCTCCTCGTACACCTCAACAAAATGGGGTAGTAGAGAGAAAGAATAGGTCACTGTAGGAGATGGCTAGGACCATGCTTCTAGAATATGACATTCCTAAGAAGTTTTGGGCTGAAGCCATTAGTACCTCTTGTTTTGTGCAAAACCGAGTTTTCACGCATCCTTTTTTGAAGAAAACCACCTATGAGTTATGGCGTAGTAGAAAGCCATCCATTGATTTCGTTTACGTTTTCGGATGTCCTTGTTTGGTTTTAAACACGAAGGATTCTCTCGACAAGTTTGATCCGAAATCGTACAAGGCTTTCTTCCTAGGCTATAGCACTACAAGCAGGGCTTATAGAGTTTTCAACATTGAACTATCTAAAATTGAAGAATCTATTAATGTTAAGTTTATTGAATCTAACCCTACCATTGGAAAGAATGTTGTTGATAATGATATTGCAGATGACTTAATTCCTATCTTGAAAGATCTCAACATTGACAACAAAAGGTAAGCAGGTGGTTGAAGCAGAAGATGAAGAGAAGAAGGATCCCACTCCTCGCTTCGCAAAGAATCATCCCAAGGAGCTAATCATTGGCAACCCATTCGAGAGAGTGAAGACATGAGCTGCCTACAACAAAGAACAAGCAGATAGTGCCTTCATCTCACAGCTGGAGCCAAAGAACATCAAGGAAGCTCTTGGAGATGATGAGTGGATCCTAGCCATGCAGGAGGAACTAGAGCAATTCAAGAAGAATCGTGTGTGGACTCTAGTGCCAAGACCAAGTGAAAGAAAAACCATTGGCACCAAGTGGGTCTACCGCAACAAGCTTGATGAAAAAGGCAAGGTGGTAAGGAACAAAGCAAGGTTAGTGGAACAAGGCTACAACCAACAGGAAGAGTGAGTTCGAGATGAGCATGATGGGTGAGTTGACGTTCTTCCTCGGCTTCCAAATCAAGCAAACCAAAGATGGAAACTTCATCAACCAAGGCAAGTACACCAATGAACTACTCAAACGCTTTGGAATGGAGAACATGAAGTCGATGGACACACCCATGTCCAACACCGCCAAACTTGATAGAGATGAAAAAGGCGAGTAGGTAGATGAGAAGTTCTATAGAGGTATGATTGGAAGTTTACTTTATTTAACTGTCTCTAAACCTGACATTATGTTTATTGTTGGCTTGTGTGCTCGCTTTCAATCAAGTCCTAAGAAATCACATCTTATTGTTGTTAAGAGGATTTTGAGGTACTTAGCCAAAACTCAAAACTTTGATCTATGGTACCCTAAGTCAAGGGACTTTACTCTTATAGTATATAGTGATGCGGATTACGTGGGCTGTTTGGTTGATAGAAAGTGCACAAGTGGCACTTGCTTCCTTCTAGGACCATGCTTGGTGTCTTGGTTTTCTAAGAAACAGAGCACTGTGGCATTATCAACTACTGAGGCTGAGTACATTGCAGTCGGGAGTTGTTGTACCCAGGTCCTATGGATGAAGCAAATGCTCCAAGACTTTAATATACATTTTGATGCTTCTCCTATCTATTGTGATAATACTAGTGCAATCAATCGTTCTTATAATCCTATATTGCATAGTAGAGCTAAACATATAGAGGTTCGCCATCATTTTCTTCGTGATCACATTGCCAAAAAGGATATTTATATCACGCATGTGGACACGAAAAATCAGTTGGCAGACATTTTCACTAAACCTCTAGCTAGAGAGCAATTTAATTTTATTAGATCTAAATTGCTCATAATTGCTTCAGATGATATGGACATGTTATCTAGCTAGTTGTTTCTATCCTATATGTCTTGCTCATGCTTGACTCACCTTGCTTGCCTAAAATTGCTAAAATTGCTTAATTTGCTTGTTGGCATGCTTATTTTCACTTTTTTTGGACATTTCTCGAATTTCTTAGTTTTACCGCTAAATAGTACCCAATGATGAGTGATATGTGCCTAAGTATGTTCAATATACATAATAGACTCGAAAAATGAATTTAATTAGCATTCATATAGCTAGAAATTAAGTTTGAATGGTTTTAGGTCAGGTTGACCATCGGTCGAGTTTCTCCCAGAACAAACTCGACCGATCTGTGGCCGAGAGCTGTTTTAAAATGGACCAATCAGTCGAGTTTCCGACTCTCAGAACTCGACCGATCCGCGGGCTGAAGCCAACTTAAGTTGGGTTCGGCCGACTATTCTCCCTCTCAACTAGAGAATAGCCGACTGATTCCCCTTCTTCTAGCCCTAAGCTCTCTACCCAAACCCTTACCTTCCCTATCCTAGCCCTTTCCCGACCTAAATAGGCGGCCCTAGACCTCCCCTTGTGCTCTTTGTTGGTGATTGGACTTTTTAGCGGCTTGTTTTGTGCGTTTGATCTCTTTTCCTCCTCCTTTTCGCCTCCATGGCTTCCCATAGGAGAAAGACACCCGCCCCTAGCAATGCTCCATCATCTTCTTCGTCTAACCGCTTGATTCCCTTTGATGACACCTCGTTTGTCTCAATAGAAGTTGTAAATAGATATAAGGATCTTCTTCCTAGGAGTCCTTTCCCTTTTAGAGCTTTGTTTGAGCCTAGCCCTAGGCGTCAAGCGATCATAGACCAAATAGCTAAGTTGTTAGCCGTCCATCACCTCTCTACCCTGGCTGTCGAGCGTGACTGCTTTCATAATTCAATGACAAGCACAAAAGCAGTTCACGAATTCTACGCTAACTTGCGTTGGAATTATGACACCCTTGTACCCCCGCCGAATACTCAAGTGAGCCTGACTTCCATGATCGCCGGGAAGTGTTTTCAAATCTCCGAGGATATTTTAAATGTCTTCTTTTTCGGAGATAATGAGAATGACTCTTGGCGCAAGGATTACGGCGAATATTTCGATCTTTTGGATCCTGAAGGTTTCGACAAGTAGAATGAGCTTACTCTTCCCGACATTCATCGCTACTTGAAGAAACTCGATGTTCCATACAAGAAGAAGAGCACCCTACCCTCCTCCTCCCTCGATCTCAGGAAGTGTATACTAGCCTTAGTGGTCAACTGCAACATCCATCCGAAGAAAAATCAAACGGATATTGCAGAGAACACTGCGGTTATAATGTATTGCCTCCTTGAGAATATCGGAGTCAAATGGTCAACATACATTCTACACCATATGACCTGTTTTGATTCCGGTAAGAACACCCGAGACACCCATCCACCCTATCCAGCCCTGATTTGTGGTTTGTTTCAGTTTGCTACTGAGAAATCACTGTTCTCTGACTATCATTACAAGCTAGCCAGAAAGGGTGTGTGTATCAGTGAAACCATGATTCAGAAGTCCGTGCCTATTTTTGCCTCTACCACACCTGGTGCTTCACCCTCAGCCTCTGCCTCTGCAGCCCCTGCCTCCTCTGCCCGAGCTCCACCTCCTCAGCCACCTCGACCTAGCCGTGCTTCGTTTTGTGTATCCAATGAAACCCTTATGGGCTACATGATGCACCAACAAGCATACAACCAACAGGTTCAGGAGCATCTGCATTGGGATTTATGTTCAATCATGTCCAACATGAACATATCATGTGCACACCCCTACCCCACCTACCAGCCTTTCTCCGGTAGTGATTATGCTTCTTATCTGCCGTTGCCTGCTAGCCCCTTGGCCACCCTACTTGCCAGTCTTGGCGATTTTGCTCCATCCTTTCCTCAAGCCAATGAGCTCTATGCTCTTGGTATGACTTGGGATGAGCAGAATGCTCGTTGGCCCGATCGTAGTTTTAGTCCTCCTGTAGACGAGAAGATGCCTGACCAGGCTGATGTTGAGGCTGCTGAAGACGATGATGGCGATGGTGAGGATGCTTCAGATGATGGTGATGGTTCTGGTGCTGATTCTGGTGATGAAGGCACTACAGCTCAAGGAATAAGGTTTTGCCGAAATTGGCGAAATTTTGCCCAAAAATACCGATTTCGTTGGGACCTAATACGAAACTTTGCAACTGTCTCGAGACGGTCGCATTTTGCGAAAAAAAAATGAAATTTCACCCAGTTTCGGCGGTTTCACCGAAATCGTCAGTATTCGAGGGGGGTCTGTGCTATTTTGCCATCTGAAGTGGCGGTACCCGGGCGAAATCGGCGGTACCGAGCTCAGAATATTGCTGCTCTTTAGCTGCTGCTGCTGTTTTGCGAGAAGAAGGTGATTTTGAGGGGGAAAACCGATTTGGAGCTGAAGATCTGCTAGAACAAGGTAAATAAATATATTTTCTTCCATTTTCATTCATTTCCAACCTCTATTTCTCCTATTATCATCTATTTTGAACACCTATTTCTCCATTTCACATAATTTCGTAATTTACACTAAAATCTTAGATCTACTATACTATTCATCAAATTTGTGTGTTCTAAACATAGATCCACACATCTAAGCCATGGATCTATATATATCTTCAAAAAATTTACACAAATAACTAATTTTTATATCTTTTTTAGATTATAAATACTAATAATAGTATATATAATATATATTCATCATAACTAGTTATTTCACTTAGGTTTAGTAGAAGTTGTTACAAACACTAATATGAACACAAGGAAAATAATTTTTGGAAAAAATAAGATATTTTTTATATATACACTACTTAAAAATCCGAAAATTAAAAAAAATCATAAAATATTCTTTTTTTTTAGAAATAAGATATTTTTGTATTGTTTTAAATATCCTATTACAGTAGTACTCCTAATCACTTACATATATGTATAAATTATTTGTTAAATATGCATTTATCAATTTAAAAATATATTTTCAGACCTAAAAATACAAATAAAAAATAATTCTAAACCTTTTTTCGTATTGATTAATATCCTATTACAGTAGTGTACCTAATCCATTACATATATGTACAAATTATTGATAAGTATGTGCATTTATCAATTAAAAAAATATTTTCAGACCTAAAAATACAAATAAAAAATAATTCAGACCTAAAAATACAAAAAAAATAATTCTAAACCTTTTTTCTTCCTTGTTAATTTCCTATTTCAGTAATGTAAATAATCAAGTACATATCTGTATGAATTTTTGCTTATGTCGTTTATTGTTTTGATTGCTAATGCATTGCATATTCTATGTTGTTTTTGATTTATTTCAGTGTTGACAATGTCTTCTGATGGAAATTCGTCTGGGAATGAGGGTGCTAGGCAGAATGCACCCAAACCCAAGGAAGTAGATTTTGCTTGGAAACATTGTGCTCCTGTTCCCGGGGTGGTCAAGGGAAAGGTGGTTTGTAACTTCTGCAAGAAGACAATTGGTGGAGGGGGCATCACCAGGTTTAAGCGTCATATTACTGGGGGAGACAAGAATGTTGCCTTATGCCAGAAGTGTCCGCAATCTGTTAGGGATGATTTCAGAAAGATCATAGCATCCAAAAGGGAGAAGAAAGACAAATGTATTGAGGCCAACAAATCTTACACTGATACTCTCTTCAATGTACAAGCCACAGGTTCATCTGTCGAGTGTGATGATGACATGGTGTATCCTCTAGGTTGTGGTGATACTGCTTACGGTCGGTATATGTATAGGCGGGCATATAAAGAATCAAGAAGAAGTGAGTGGGAAAGGGAGGAGGCTGCAAGAATACTACGGAGGTATGGACCATCAGGAACCGGAGGAGGCAGTGGGACTAGACTAGGACTAGGTCGCGGTCAACATGTTCCTGTTGTTGATCTGGATAATGAAGATGATGTGTTTGCTCAAACAAAAAGGAAGAAAGGCACAGTTGATGTTCTGCTACGTTCTGCTAGTGCTAGATTGAAAAATATTGATGAACCAGGGGTTAGGAAGGCTGAACCTAGGCAAAAAACCCTTAAAGGCATGTTCAGTGGGGCAAAGGAGAAAGTGGGAAAGGCTGTAGGTCAATTCTTTTTTGCCCACGGAATCCCGGCACATGTTGCAACTGAACTCTATCTACAACATATGGTTGATGTGATAGGGGAGTCTGGTAGGGGAACTAAGGCCCCCACAGCTTATGAACTTATGCATAAATATCTTCCCGAGCAGAAAAAAGAGCTAGAACAGTGGGTTAAGGAGCAAAAGATATTGTGGGATGAGTATGGGGTCACACTCATGTGTGATGGGTGGACCAGTGGCAACAGGAAACAAATTATAAACTTCCTTGCTCATTGTCGTGGATCTACTATCTTCCTTGATTCCGTTGATGCTTCTGGTGAGGTTAAAGAGTACTTATATTTATACAAGTTGATGAAGAAATACATGAAAGTTGTTGGGCCTGAGAATATTGTGCAAATTGTTACTGATAATGGATCAAATTTTAAGAAGGCTGGGGGAAAGATAATGAAGAAATCTCCCGTGTACTGGACGTCATGTGCTGCCCATTGTATAGATCTCATATTAAAAGATATGGGAAAACTTGAGTACATCAATTTTGTGACCATTGACGCAAAATTGATTACAGGTTTCATATATAATCATTCTTTTCTGTTGAATGCAATGAGACGCCCAGGATATTGTGGAGGCGATCTAGTTAGAGTGGGGGTAACAAGATTTGCTACCAACTACTTGGCTCTAGATTCACTGAAGAACAAAAGAGATGGATTGAGGAGGTTATTTAATGGAGTAGAGTGGACCTCCATGAAGGAGCACAATACCCCACTTGGTCGACGAATTGAAGAACTAATTGCTAATAGGGCTTTCTGGGACAAAGTTACCAAGGTACTTAAGGTAATGGCTCCTATAGTAAAAGTGTTGAGGTTAGTAGATGGTGACAAGGCTGCAACCATGCCTTGGTTATATAACGCAATGGAAACAATGGTGGAGAATGTGAAAAAAGCCGCTCCAACATCCAATGCACAATACATGAGCATCATAAAAAAGAGATGGACTGATATGCTTTTGCATCCACTACACAAAGTCGGTGAGCATCATTGTAATTGTATCATGTATATAATTATTTAACTGGTCTATGTTAAGAAATTAACAGGTTTTGTATTATTTATTTACAGCATACTATTTGAACCCAAGATACCATTACTCGCAGCAATTGGGTATGAAACCAGACTTGATGAATGCGGTTAGGGATGTGCTCAATAAGTTGCTTACATCCACAGAAGAACGGATGCAGGTTTTGGATCAGGTATACAAATAGTTGTATAATTGTATTTCATGTTTATCTAATATCTATAACCTAACAACTATTAATGTGGTCCTTCATGTTTGTTGGCCTTTTTGTAGCTACGACAATTCCGTGAAGGCCTTGGATGCTTTGGCCACCCCAATGAAGTAGCCGACCGTGCAGAGGGTGATCCTTGTGAATGGTGGGTGTGGAATGGGAACGGTGCCCCTCAACTTAGAAAAATAGCCATACGCATTCTTTCACAGACAACTTCTGCAGGGGGTGTGAAAGGAATTGGAGCACTTTTAATTTGATTCATTCAAAAAGAAGGAACAGATTGGGGGCTCTCAGGTTAAGGGATCTCGTGTATGTCCACTACAACATGCGTTTGAGAGCTAGAGCCATAAGAGAGGCCAACTACAAAGAAGTCCAATTTGCTTAAATGCATGATCCCATTGACACTGCATACACGTTCCATGAAGATAGATTTCGGGGCCTTTATGATAGTGATGATGAGGCCGAGGGTATCGGTACAATAGAAGATCCCTTGGAAGAATGGATGAATGAAATAGGTCGTCAATTTGAAGATGCTTCGGGTGTTGTACTTGAGGAAGAACGAAGAAATAGAAGCCCACCTGAAAGACTTGAGCCAGAGCCTGAGCATGTAGATCTTGATATGGAAATTGATAGAGCAGTGCAAGATGAATTGGGTGGAGCATCTAGTGCTTCAAAATCTATAACTACTACATCATCTGGGTCCAAGTCTAAGAGTGATGACGACGACGATGATGGTGGTAATGCAGGTGGTGGTCAACGTTCTCCAGAGTATCCTCCAACAGTTGATCCTCAGAATGATGATCGTCCATATATCACTAGGGATCCACAGGAAAGAAATATCACAATGGCTGAAAAAACCTTTCCGAGGAAGAAAACTCGAGGTGGAAAAGACTACAGTGGTGCACCACCACGGCCACATGAGGATACATGCTATAGGCCTCCTACAGCTACAGCTACACCTATAGGATTCCAATCATATCCTACTTCACAATACTATACTGATTCCACTTCTGATATTGCTGAATCCATGGGAAACATGAGCCTTTCTGATTCTCTATATCCTCAACAATCATTTGGTGATACGTTGTTTGGGCACCCACAAGCGTACTATGGGTATTCTGGATATCAAACTCATCCACCACCACAACCAGAAGCAGAATTAGAGCATCATATTGGATATACATATAGTGCAAATGTCTCGGGCCCGCAAGGAACATATCAGTACAACAATAGTGTATTTTCTGATGATGGGGGGCAATCATGGAGCGGTGGTAGCTCAGTTTTTCCTGTTGCTCAAGTCCCAATGCATGCTACTTTTCCTCAAGCTCGTCAACCTCCATCTGAAAGCAGGAGTCGATATCTTAGAGATCTGGAAGATCACTTTCCAAGGTTTGGGATGATGCAGTTCGTTTCTGGTGATGTGCACGAGGAACATGTGATTACATACAACACACTTTACAGAATGTACATGACCTGGGAGCAATATGTCAACCATATCAACACAATACAATATGCTGAAGTTGAACAACCAACTCAACCAGCACGGCACTCAACATACAACGGATTTAAGTTGGTAAGTTACTATATTATTCATATGTTGTAACTTGTAAGTTTGATATTATTGGAGAAGTGTGTGTACTTATGTTTATGGATTGTGCTAGTAAAATTGCATAACTTAATTCCTATATTTTGTCAACGAAATCCTCAAGAAACAGGACAGTTCCCTTACATCCCACATGAAGGACCCCCCCCAACCTACCCCCACATAAAATTTTATTGCATAAAACGATGCATTTAGGTGTAGAGATCACGCCTGTAAAATTTCATAAATTAATTCGTTCATTTTGGCGTCGAAACGGGCATAGTTGCATTTATCGAAATTTTTGGCGAAATTTCCATAAATTTCGGTTTCCATGCTGTCGAAACGGTATCGAAATCGGATACCTTATTCCTTGCTACAACTGCACCTTCAGATGGAGACGAGGACTACAAGCCTAGAGCTGATGACGATGATGATGTGGACATAGATAGTCTAGATGTCTAGATTGTTTCTTAGTTTTTAGTCTAGTATGTTGATCATATATATCTTTCTAGGCTATTTTGTATTAGAAACATCTGGGCACATTATCTGAGATGTACTATTTTTATCTTCAGTTTTTCATCGCTTCTTGTTTGTAATTGCTTTTCTGAGAACATGCTTCTGAGTTGTAATACATGTTATGTGCACTCTAGCTCTTTGCTCTGTTATATTCTTATGAGTTGGTGCCATATTTCACCATATTTTGATTATAACTGAGATTGTGTGTTTCTTTTGTCTCTGGCCGATATATGATATGAGATTGCATGTATGATCGTATGTTTGATTGTGTTTGGAGAAGACCTGATTATATGTTCTTCTACCCCCCCCTACTTTTTTATAATGTCAAAAGGGGGAGAGAATTTCAATGTCTTGAAACTCAATCATATTGCTAGTCTTTGTCATACTGTTGTTTATTGCTTATGAGATCCTTTTCTTGTTCATTTAATGTCTTATCATGTGACTTGCAAAGGACGATATAGTACATGTATGCTATAATTGCTTTGTGTAGATAGACTAACTATGCAGGTTAGAGGAAGCATAGATTGAGGGGGAGCAATTCAAATTGTTCAAATCTTGAATCCCCCTAATTCACAAGGCAAACGTATAATTTATGTATCCTTTTCAATATGTTTGAGGAATGGTTTGTCATTGTCAAAAAGGGGGAGAATGTTGACCTAAAGGTTATACATTGTCCATATTTTGATAATGACTTAACCATTCCATTCATATGTATCTAATATGTGTATTCAAGATAGATTTCAGGTGTTAGGTACATGAAAAGGATCAAATTGCTCAAGCCCTAATTTGCTCAAGTTCAAGTCAAAAGCTATACAAGTGTACAATTTAGGAAATCCATGTAAATGACCTTAGAATATTTTTGTAATCACTTGTATTGATGATATGGCTTGTAACTAAGATGACAAAATTGATTGGGACACTTTGCACCAAGTTTTAATCACTTTTGATGCACTTTAGAAAATTGATCACAGGCAGTCAATCGGTCGAGTTACAATCTCGACCAATCCACTGGATCAATTCTCTAAAGAGTGCACCAGTCGACTTGTGCATTCACAGAACTCGACCGATGGGGTTACTGACCAAACAACTTTCATTGGTCGGTCGAGTTTCCTCAGGACAAACTCGACCGATGGTTTGAAATTTGGGTTTTTGTCTTTTACCCAATCGGTCAAGTTACCTTTATTGAAACTCAACCGAATGTACTGTACGGAAATTGCAGAAAAAGTGATTGTGACCGTTGGTGACTTATTTGGACAAAAATAGATCTGTTTCCTTGGGCAAAAACGGCTATAATTCGACTCTAAGTGTTCCCCAACTCAAAGGGGCACCCTCAGCTATAAACAAGACCTCTTGGAGTTCATTCTAAGGTTGCTCATTCAATATATGCTTGGTTCCTGCTTAGTTGAGAGTGTTGCACACCTTTGAGCCCCTTTCTCTTTCTACTTTAAGTCAAATCCGTGAGTATGAGTGAGTTAGGATCTGTTGTAAAAGAGCTACCTCTTGTATCCATGTAAAGCTCTCCACCTCCATCTTCCTACCCCCTTTCCTATTGAAGAAAAGGCTGAAGATTTTCTCCGAGTGAAGGAGAAGGAGTTGTTGTTCTTCAAGGTTGAAGAAAGCATGGTGTTCCAGATCTCCAAGTAAAGGAGATAGGCAAGGCGGAAGTTCAAGAAGGATAGGTAATTCCTTGAAGGCCAAAGACTTGAAGGAGTGGGTAAGTCCTTGTCTCTCACCCTTGCTATGCATGTTAGTTAGGATCTCAAATTGGCTGTATGTTTAAGTTCATGCACTTAATATAATTTGGTGGTCTAATTTGTTTTGTGACATTTGTGAAGCTCTATTCACCCCCCCCCTCTAGAGCCCTCGATCCAACATCTTATACAAAATTTAATTAATCCAACGCTCTAATTAAGCAAATCAAGAGTATGTGTCATATATATAGCATTTCCTATATTCATGGGGCTTGTCTCTTGCTTCATTGTGTGACATGGATCATCTATAGGAGATCCCCACTAACTATTGAATTTATGCCCTTGTTTGGTTGTTACGCACAATAGAGGACATAGAATTTGTGTCTATTTCAACACATGTAGAACATAAGCATGTAGAATCTCAAAGGAAGTTGCAGAAACAATGATCAATACTAATCAATCAAAAAAATGACACATACATCATTTTTTCTAAAATATAATAAATATTTTTCAATGTTAAATGCCTACAACTCACAGTCGCTAACTGGGGGTGAAATGGGAAAGGCGAAATGGTGTTATATATTAAATTTGTAGCTTAAAAGAAAAATATGAAGTATGGTACCTCAAGCTCAGTATTCGTGCAATAACAATAGACTTGTGGGCGTAGTTGATCGATAACTAAAAATGAAGTTGTGAAAACTTGGATATTTTGAATAAGGGAGGGAAAATTTCATCAACAATTGGGTCAAAGTTGTTGACATGGGTCAACAGGATGGAATGTGGGAGTTTTATGAGGTTTTTTTGTCAACACCAATGAAAAACTATAAATAATTGATTGTCAGATGTCGAGGATATTTCAAACTATGATTAGGTCTCCCCTTTAAGCTTGGTTCCTTCTTTTAGTTTAATATTTAATTGTTAATGAATTTCTTTGGGCTCATGGCTTTGTTTTTGTATGTGTTGTTGGGGTTATGTAATCATGACTCTTTTATCTAATAGATATGAGGTTGCATAAAGACTTATTTGGTAAAAAAATGGTTGCCTTGATTATAGATGTTGGTGTCATGGTTTAAAAAACCTAGCCTTGAGGTTTACGCCTAAATGTCCTGGACCGAGGCTTATTCCTTAAAATGTTTGACGCTCGCCTCAGAGCACTGAGGCTTTGAGGCTTACCAGAGGCAAGCCTTTGGTTCTGGATGATAATGTCTTACGTTGACACCAAATTTTCAACTTATGAGATCATTGCAACCACTTTATTTAAAAGTTTTCTATTTAAAGTTGTAGATAACTATCTTATCATATTAATGGAAATTTCAGTTATCATTCTCTATTGAGATCTTTCAACCTTCATTGTTAAATTTGCCTTTGTTTGCTACTTTTTATTTACTACATCGGTGAATTGAACTCATTGTTAACTTTTGGTTCCTTGTTCCTACTAATTCCAAGTTCTATATCCCCTAATTTTTCTGTCCAAATACCAATCTGGATATTGTGAAAGTTATTGATATCTCATTGATTGCAACATTTTATTTTCATATTATGGTCTTTTTTCTCAATTAATTTTATTAAGTTACAAAAACAATTTCTATTAGTTTTAGTTTTTCTTTTATATATATATATATATATATATATATATATATATATGTGTGTGTGTGTGTGTGTGTGTGTGTGTGTGTGTGTGTGTGTGTGTGTGTGTGTGTGTGTGTATATATATATATATATATATATGATATACATGTAAAAACATGCATATGCATGTCTAGAATTATTCTTAATAAGTGTCTCATGCATATTTTGAGGCTTATGTCTCAAAAACCTTGAGGCTTGTGCCTCACCTCACACAGACAAAAGTATATATATATATATATATATATATATATATGTAAAAACATGCATATGCATGTCTAGAAATATTCTTAATAAGTGTCTTGTGCATATTTTGAGGCTTATGTCTCAAACACCTCGAGGCATGTGCCTCACCTCACACAGACAAAAGTGCCTCGATACACGTCACGCACTTTAAAACCTTGGTTGGTGTGCACTCAACCTACGAAGAACATACACGAGACATCGATTTTAAAAAATAACATGGACACGGAGACAGGCATGGCAAAACAAATTACATATACACATATATGTTAGTGTGCATTTATATATTGGTAATATAGAAACATAAAAATGTACAAGATTTTAAAGGAAGTCAATCACATATATGAATTCAAAAATATGTGTGTGGAGTCATTTGTCACTTCAAACTCCAAGAATACATGACTCGTTTCTCAGTTCAAGCAATAAACACAATAATCATGCCCATAGTGCAAATCATTAAGAAATCAAACCAACAATCCAAATATATGTAAAACCCACAATTTATAAACGACAAAAAAAGTTGCAGTAGCAGCTTAGAAAAGCACTAAATGCATGGTGAGAAAGAGGAAGAGAATGTGTATATTTGAGAACAATAAAAATTTACTATCAATATTGAGAAAAAGGAGGAAGAGGATGTATATGACTAGTTAATTGAAGAGGAGGAAAAGGTGACAACAATGTCAGAAGAGGAAGAGGAAGTGTGTTATATCGTTTTTCATGATGCTCATGGTGTAGGAGGATGTGTGTTGAAGTAGTTGGAAGGTAACAGTAGACATAGAGGGTGTGTGCTATAGTTGGACATATTTTCATGGTGGTGAGGGGGGAGAAGACTCTTAGTGGAGCATGAGGAAGTAGAGGCAAGACGCATTAGGAGAAAGAAGAAAAGTATGCATCGTAGGGAGGAGGAAAATGGAAGTAGAACAAGGACACTTCCTAGAGACTGTCACGGCCTTCTTGGACATGTATACTACACAAATACAATGTGGATGCATTTTCTGCGTGACTGTCGTGTGTCCAAGTTGGACACATTTTTAGAACGGCCACGACAGCCTCCGAGAAGTGTTTGTGCTTCGCAGATGACCATATAGGCATTTAGAGATTGAAGACTTAAGGAAATCATACTTGTTGCTAATTGTGATTGCATTTGGTCAATCATTAAAATTTTGAAATATAAACAGAAATGTAACCAACAAGAAAAAAGAAGAATAATGTGGCTTTAGTTATATAAATCCCATACCTTGTGTAGATTTGTTCTTGTGAAACTTCCATAAAGCAACCTAAATGGGAATTCAGAAAAATAAGTCTAGTCAAGATTGTCAAAATAATATATGCTTAAGCACCAATCCAAAATGCACCATAAGTTAATGAACATAGTTAATTTCTTGACTACAAAAGCATATACAATGTACATAAAGAATTAAAAATTGTTATCAAATCCATAAAATTTCAAAGCATGATATTAACTTTAGTCCATATATGATAAGCATATTACAAGAAAAATCCAATATCAGCACAAAGCCTATATGAACTTATTTGATCCATGTAATGCACATATAAGAATTGCAGCGAAATACAAAATTATAAATGCAAACACGAAGGTAATGTAGAACAGAATAGTTACGGGAAGAAGGAAACAATGTGTGAGTCTCTAAAAACGTTCATACTAATGCCATTAGTCATATTCCTTGACAATGGCCTCACCTTTTTTGTTGCATAGGTTTTCTATAGGTGCTATACATGGGTACTAATTGGTTTTATGAGTGTCAATATGTTTAATTTAAGATTGGCTTTAGTTGCATTTAACCATAAATAATAAGAATTAATACTCTTGCATCCAATTTATGACTTTGCCTTGGTCTATGTGTTGAACTTGATTCATTGTTGAGGATTTGTTCATTCTTTGAAGGTATTTATTGCATTGTAAATGGTCTAGTACTTATATTAATACCTTCTTGCTTATCACAGGAACCTCGAAAATTCAAATTAGCAATAAAATATATCTACATAAGCCTTGTATTGGTAAATAACCTAAGTAAGCCCTTATTATATGATATGGGACGAAGAAAAAAGAGGATAACATATGTGGGCATAAGATTTATATAAAAGAAAAGATTAGTAAGAGATCAGAATAGGAATATATCTCATTACCCCCTCCTGAAGTTGTAGCATGATATCTACCATTTTTAGCTTTTTTTCAAGTTCCAGGACAAACTTACCAGTAAAGGCTTTGTAAATACATCATCCGTCTAATCCTGTCTCTTTAGGAGAGGTAACCTTATATGCCATCACTGCATCATGTGAAAGTGGTAATCCACTTCATCCTATCTGATCCTCACATAAGACCTAGTTACTGGCAATTATAGTGGTAGTTGTGTTGTGACATTATACAGGAATAGAAATTTTCATTTGATGTCAAACACAGCGAGAGAAGCCTTGATCCACAGAAGCTCACAGATGGTGGTTCCTGATTTCCTGGCCTAATATCCGACTTTAGTACTGAACATGGTCTATCTTCAGGGGAATGGTAGTAATCTTCTTTGTCATTACAGCGTCAAGCAAAAAGTGACAGTTCAATTGAGTATGCTTGGTTCATTCATGGAGAACCAGGTTATTGCAATGAATGTGGTGCCTTTGATGTCACTAACATAGGAATATAATAAACAATTTGATGTTAAGACACAATCAAGAACAGACTCAAACCACAAAAGCTAACGACTCTTGTTTGACATGGCATGATATTTCACTTTAACACTAAACCTGGTGACAGCACGTTGCTTCTTAATGCGCCAAGAGAGAAGGTTGCCATCAACAATTGAACAGCAACAAAAGGTGATCTCCTACCAGACTAACAACTATCATAGTCAGCATCAGAATATATTAAGCCAAAATGGCCATTCTTCATGTAAACAAGCCCCTTGTAAGCACCTTTTTGAGATACCTTAACACACTATAAGAAACCCATTGATAATGCTGGCAGCCCAAGAATAGATTAAGGACCTTACAGCATTGGAAGTGTGTGGGCTAGAAATGCTCCCGTACAAGAGTTTTTCAGCCAAGCACTAGTGTACATCTTGAGCTAGAAATGGTCCCCTACAAGAGTTTTTCAGCCAAGCATTTGTGTACATCTTTGAGTTTTTGTAGACGTATTACTCCATAAATCATGAGATAGATTCATAGGAACTATAGTTAGTCGGCACTCCAGCATATTTGTCTCCTCTGTTACTTGGGTCGCCTAGGTGCGCCTAAGCGGTCTTCAAATATTAAAATTCCTATACATTTTTTCATATGTGTACATACATTTTCTGATTTTGATAGATAGTTCCCCCTCACATACATATATTTCATAGTTATATATGTATGCATATACATAAACTTATTGTTGATTCCTTCATATGCATATATTCCACAGTAAGAAGACATAACTAATTACGTTTCTAACCATTTATAGTTAGCATTATAACCAAGCAATATGAGAACAATTCTGAACAATGTTAGAGATAACAGTCGGATAAATATATAAACATTAAAGTCAAAACAGCTCCAGGCCTTTAGCAAAGCATGACTATCCTACACAGCCCCTAAATTGAAAATGTTGAAGGCAGTAAGGTGCAATATTAGAATTATCAAAAAATGTGAATTAAGATTCTATATGAAAATGATATTTGGCACATAACTAGGACAATAATATAAGTTATAAACAATTGGACAAGAAATTAGATGGTTAAATCTTTAATATGCACTAATGAGGAGCTACGAAATAACCTATCACGGAAAATTAGGCGTATAATAAGGTGCACACCCCAATAACCTTGCCACCTAGGCACACGCCTTAATAAGTATTCTCTTTTTGAAGGTCTAGGGTATACTTCTTGTTGAGAGTATCTTAAAAGTCTTGAAAAAAGGTTCATTTGGTGAGCTGGATGTGTACAGCGACCTTAGCCATCTTTGGGATGCATATTAGCACCTTAAGGGCATTATACAATCATCAGATGATTGTATATTGTCATGCCTCGAATGACCGTATACTGCAACAACCATATACATGGTTAGTGGCACCTGGTTGTATTTGGTCCACCCCAACCATATGTGGCCCGCAGCATTATATACGATCAGGGTACTTCGAATGCACATCAGTGCTTTAAAAAGCGGTTGAGCGGTCGCTTAAGCGCTGCAAGGTCTATGTCGCGTTATTTGGCATATACCGTTATTTCCCTATTTAGCCTGCATAATTGGCCACCTAAAGGCTACTTTTAGACACTCGCCCGAGGCCGCCTAAAGTAAGCTAGCAGCTCGGCGCAAGGTAATTTCTTCAACATCTCAAAATCACACTTCTATATATTTAGACTAGCATATCGTATAAAATACCAAGTATAGATTTGTAATATCCATACTTCTAGGCAGCTAGGCGGTTCTTCCCACCCAAGGGAAGCTTTTTTGGGGGTTTTTTTTGTTTGTTTGTTTGTGTGTGTGTGTGTGTGTGTGTGGGGGGGGGGGGGGGGGGGGCTAGTCGAGAGCCAATGCGTTTCTAGGCGTACTTCATATTTGTTTATATTTTACATATATATGAACGCTTTGCCATATAAAGTTTGCTATATTCAAATATATACATCATTATGTACAATTGTAATGGTTATCCCTAAGCTTAATCAATCATAAGTCCACCTAGACAACTCATGCCATGACTTAAAATAGACCTATTTTCCCTTAATTTGACCTGACATGATGTAAATTGGACCTAATTTAACTTAGCCTTCCCAAATTTGGCCTTAGTCATACCTATTTTGGCATAAATGACCTAATTAGATGGAACTTCCCCTAGTTTGTCCTACATTGACCTAAACGAGCCCTAATTCCCCCAAATAAGACATGTTTCCCTCAAATCAAATCTAATTTATCCAAATTAGATCTGATTTAGTCTAAATTAATCTATTTCTTCCCTAAAACAACTAAACTTGTCAAAATTTGACCAAATTCAGACCTAATCCATGCTAAATTGGTTTTTGAGTGTCTTAATTTGGGCCTAAAGACCTTAGGCATTCGCTTTGGTTATCTGAAAGGCTAGGCGCCCAGTTTAAGGTGGCCCACCTAGTTCCTGGGGGCTAGGCGTGCCTAGGTGGAGCCTAGACGGGAGCCTGGATAACTATGGCAATATCTATTGCTACTCCTATATGGTACACTGAAATATTGTCTATACAATATATGTATTTCTACTTTATAGTATGCAATATCTACAACCATATTTGGTATTGTATATTACCATGTTAGTATGCATTACTAATATACTACTGTATATGATTGTTTCATCTACTACTGTTGCAGATCTACAACTCTACATTACAATATTTAACATTATTGCATTATGTAATCAGTTGCATGTAATTGTTTTACATTAGGTTATATATTTGTATTATCTATGTTATTGGTGTAATATTATTAAGTATTCACGTATTATCTAAATTATTGCTATAAGTTTGTAAAATACAAGTATTTTTGTATTATCTACGCTAACATTGTGATATCACTATTATAATATGCAATATATTTGTACTATCTACGGCTATATTACTCTATTACCTACTTTTATGTTACTGTAAGACATATTGCATATCTATATTACTAGGTACACAATATTAACATTATTGAATTGTATAGAAATCAATTTTACACTATTGCATGGGTTTAGATATGTAGAAAAGTTCAAAATTATATGATTATATATGTATTTGAGTAATTATGTATAAAAATCTAGGTTTTCGAAAGCGTGAAGCGGGAAGCTTGTGGATTGACCCCCTTGAAGCAAGAAGCAGAAAGCATGTTTTAAAACGGACGAAAGCGGGTGCTTTTTGAAAAAGCGGTCTGCATTGTTTTAAAAAACGTAGAAAAATTTAGTGACCGCCATATTACTAACATAAAGAAATAGTATTCAACAATTAAGCATTCTGAATGATATTTCATTGCATCAGAATTACTTTCAAAGATTAAGAAATGCTGTAATTACAAAAGTAAATTGTTACAAGCTAAAACACTCGAACATCATAAAAACCTATAGTCATTGCTCAACAATCAAGTATCATACTAGTACTATGTACTTAATATTGTTTCAACGGATGCGATTAGAAATTATCATTTAGAAAAAAAATATTATTAGGTAGTAATAGTTAGATACTAGTACTTCGTACAAATATTGCAGACTAAGTAAGGTAGTCTTCAACATAATATAAATAGATGCACATTTAAACAGTAATAAAGAGAAATACATGACAATATAGTAGATTCAAGAAAATTAGATATTACTCAGTAAATCCTAAAGAGCAATAATCTGCTAGACTTAGTACATAATAGACAATATAACAAATTTTACGATCTTATTTTGTTACAGACTACAGATGGGTGTGCAAAGTTTTTGTAGAAGTATCCAGAGTGGCTGACTATTAATCAGTCGGTACCACCGACTCGGTGGTAATAAACAACATTAAGCATACATGTCAATATCAAACATAGTAAATCGTAAAGAGCAATAAACTACTACACTTAGTACATAATTGACAATATGACAAATTTTACGACTTTATTTTGTTACAATCTACAAATGATTGTGCAAAGTTTTTGTACAAGTATCCAGAATGGCTGACTATTAATCAGTCAGTGGTAATAAACAACATTAACCATACATGTCAATTTCATATCATAAAGAGCAATAAAGTACTACACTTAGTACATATTGGCAATATAAAAATATTTTACGACATTATTTTTGTTACAGTCTGCAGACGGTTATGCGAAGGTTTTGTACAAGTACGCAGAATGTTAGACTATTAGACTATCAGTGGTAGTAAACAACATTAAACATACATGGTAATATCATATACAAACTTGACAATACAAAGTACTAGTCTAGTTGTACAGATTTACAAACACCAATAACAAAGCAAAGAATAATTACTAAACTTCCTTTCACCTTTTGAAATACAGAAGTTGGAGCATCACATCTCTCAAAAGTAGTGCTTTCATTTTTCTATAGATTTTGCATGTGATTGGGCCACTCCAGCAATATTTGCTGTGAAGCGCCCTGAAGCGGCCGCTTAAACGGGGCTGAAAAAGCGGCAAAAAGCGGGCAAAAGTGGTCGCTTCACCCCAAAACGCTTCAAAGCCCGCTTCAGCTGAAATTACAATGGGACATGTGCTTGGCCGCTTAAGCGGTTGCTCTAGTAGCCGCTTCACCCTGCTTTTTAACTCACTGATAAAAATATAAAAAAACTAAGCATCCACTTTTCAAAAAAGCACCCGCTTATGTGCTCGCCCAGTGTTGAAGTGGATATAAAGTCATGTCCACTCGCCTCCCGCTTTTCGCTTTCAAAAACATTGCAGCATATAGTCAGGACCGACATTATCACGGCCTAGATCGAGTTTCAACCCAATAGAATACGAGTTACGGGTCAATTTCTTATAAATAGATCCCCTAACGTTGTCCTAGAGGACAAGAAGCATCAAGAGACGTCTGAATACTAAAACTAAAGTTAAAGACAGACCTAGGGTTTCTCCAAGGTTTCAAGCCTCATTGAGTGCCCCTTCAAGCAATGGATTTTGAGAAATACTAAGAGGAATATAATATTAAGTTAATGAATACAAGCATAGATCCTCTCCTTGATTAGGATAGGAGTCAGTGGAAAACAAAGTACACCAATATGGAATAAAAAACGAGATACAAAAGAGCACAAAGTAAATAACATAAAAACTAAATATGTCAACACTCCCCCTCAAGCTCGAGCATGGATAACATGGATGCCCAGCTTGTCTACAATGGACATGAATTTTGTCTTTGGCAGTGGTTTTGTAAAGATGTCAGCAAGTTGATCTCCAGTCCCAATGTATGGAGTAGACATGTGCCTGGATAGAATACACTCCCTAATGAAGTAACAGTCTACTTCAATGTGCTTCGTGCGCTCGGGGATTATGGGATTACTTGCAATGAAGATAGAGGCTTATTATCACAATACATATGCATGGTCTCAGATTCACAGACTCCAAACTCCTTTAATAAGCCTTGAACCCACATCAGCTCACAGGTAGTATAAGCCATGGCTCAATACTCAGCTTCAGCATTGGATGTGGCCACAACAGTTTGCTTCTTACTTCTCCAAGTGACAAGGTTACCACCTATAAAGGTGTAGTAACTTGAATTAGATTTACGACCAATCTTGTTGTCGATATAGTCAGAGTCAGAAAAAATAGTAATCTTGTGGTGCCCATTTTTCCTATATAGAAGACCCTTTCCAGGAGAGCCTTTTAAGTATTTAAGAATGTGGCACACGGCATCCCAATGACATCGTCGAGGTATATCAACATACATGTTGACAAGTCCAACAACTGATGTAATATATGCTTGTGAACTGTCAAGTAAATGAGCTTTCCTACAAGTCTTCTATAGTGCTTGCTATCAGGACATGAAGGAGAAGAGTCATCATCCCAAATAGTATTGGGATCTAGACGCGTGCTGACGGGCTTGGCACCCAACATGCCAATTTCTTATAGTAGAGCAAGAACAAACTTGCACTGAGATAGACATACTCCAGAAGAAGAATGTGATACTTCAATTCCTAAGAAGTAGCGCAATTTCCTAGATCTTTAGTAATAAAGTGTTTTATTAAGTATCCTTGGTATCTTGAATGCCCTGATGGTCAATCGCAAAAAGGGTGATGTCATCCACACACAATCAAAATAATTATTCCCGGAGTAGTTCTTTTTACAAACACATAATGATCATAATGTGAGTATTTAAAGTTAAATTTAGCAAGAATTTGATTTGAATTATCAATCACACTCTCGGCTCTATTTTAGTCCATAAATGGCTTTCACTAGGCGGCACACTCTAGAACACTACCACTGAGGAACAAATTTGAGAGGTTGCTCTATATACACTTCCTCATGCAGATCACCATACAAGAAAGCACTTTTGACGTCAAGTTCACATAGAGACCAACTCTTATTGATAGCAACAGAGATAAGAATACAAACAAAGTTAAGAGGAGCAACAGGTGAAAAAGTCTTAAAAGAATATACACATAAGTTTGTGTGTAAGACGTTCAACCGTGCTATCAGGTTCATATTTCACAGTAAAGATCCAGTTATAGCCTATAGGAGAAACATGAGCAGGGGCATCCCCCAAGTCCCATGTATGTTGTGTACGTAGAGCTTCCATTTCCACTTCCTGGCACGACGCTATGCAGGATGTGTTAGGGCTTCAGCCGCAGTTTTAGGAACACGAATAATGGAAAGAGAAGCAATAAAATTGGTAAAGCTTGAACCAAGATTAGCATCAAAAATGAAATTGCTTATAGGATGTAAGGTACAAGAGCACACCCCTTTTCTTAATGCTATTCTTTATATCTAAGTCAGACTATACCTGATTGGTGTTGTGATCTGCCGACGAAGATGAGGGAGGGGAAGCAGTGGGTGAAGTGGGGGGAGAAGGTGACGGTTAGGATAGATGGGAGGGAGGCATCAGGTTAGATGATTAGGGCAGATCAAAAGCTCTGATACTATGAGAGGATTCTAATATTAAGATAATGAATACAAGCATAGACATGTCCTTGTATAGGATAGGAGTCATTGAAAAATAGAGCTCACTCGTATGGGATAAAAGACAAGATACAAACTGTACAAAATAAATAACATAAAAACAAAGATGTTAACAGTTTTCTTATACAGTTGGCTTTTGGATGTAAGTATGTAACTAGTATCAAGTTCTTTCTCTCTTCTATAATCATCCTCTCTATAACTGTCTCTCTCCATCAATAATATCATGTTTGCAAGTAGACATAGGCTCCCACACTGGGATTAGGAAAACCACTATAAATCTAGTTTTGTAGTTGCTTGTTTGGCATTGTTATTTGACATACATACATGGTTGATTTGTATGATCTCATTCTTCCGCATCTACCAACAAGTCTAATAGGGATTGTTATCTGAGCCTCTCTTCAATGTCATCCTCAACACTTCCTTTAGGACAATGACACCCTAGCTATGTTATGGGTTACCCCTATCCCAAGTTAGCATCTTTGCCTCCAAGATCTTTAGTCATAAAGTTTCTTTATAAATGTCATTTTGTCTCTACTATATCAATCGGTG